>JZKD02S1044410.1:0-13331 GCA_000966675.3 Picea glauca | reverse complement strand
ATGTAAGCTCAGGAGGATTAGCGCAGAGTCGCATGCAGTGCGTAGGTGTGCACCAGGGATGAGGTTAACTCATTGCCAAAGCTCAAGAGAGATAGTTTACCCAGGATCTTAGACGGATCAAAGGTTGAGGTCTTTGACACTTAGAAATTATTCCAAGTTAGGAGGATGTGTAAGCCCAGGAGGAGAAGCGACAGTGATCAATGGATCCCATTGAGAATTCCCGATGAACATCAGATCTGAGCCCGAGGTCCGACCGACGTTGGATCCAGGAGAACCTGCATGTTATTTAAAGAGCAAGGTGAAGTGGGGTTACAAAATCCCGAAAGCAGGAGGACAGTTTTAGATACTGGGAGTTGGAAGAGTCGAGACTCTTCATCATCAGGAGTCCTAGAATCGTGAAATGCGAAACACCAAAATCCTGAAAGCAGGAGGACAGTGTCGGATACCGGAAGTTTGAAGAGACAAGATTCCTCATCATCAGGAGTTCTGGAATAGTGAAATGAGAAACGCTGAAATCCTGAAAGCAAGAGGACAGTTTCGGATACTGGGAGTTGGAAGAGTCGAGACTCTTCATCATCAGGAGTCCTAGAATCGCAAAATGCGAAATGATGAAATCCTGAAAGCAGGAGGAAAGTTTCAGATACCGAGAGTTGGAAGAGTTGAGACTCTTCATCATCAGGAGTCCTGGAATCGCGAAATGCAAAACGCTGAAATCTTGAAAGAAGAAGGACAGTTTTAGATACCAGGAGTTGGAAGTGTCAAAACACTTCATCACAGAAATATCGAAACGCCGAAATGAAAAACGCCAAAATCCCAAAATAGGCACATCAACAAAGAGTTTTGCAAACCGGGAAATAACTCCATTTCGGAGTTTCGAATCCCGAGAAATGGAGTAGTCAAGACCCGAGACTCTTCATCATAGGAGTCCCGAAGTGCCGAAACGTGAAATTGTGAAATGTAGTTTTGAATAAGGTTTGGTCACCGTCGGTGGTCACATCGTCGAAGAGTTGTAGAGAAGAGCTTGAAGAGATAAGCTCCTTTTTCGGATTTTCGGGGATTGGGAGTTGGAAGAGTCAGAGTGACTCGTAACAAATTCGCGAAACGCGAAATTGTGAAATGCAGTATTGAATAAGGTTGTGGTCACAACCAGTGGTCACATCTGTGGAAGATGGAGGAAGGAGCTAATGCAACCAAGCTCCATTTCGGGGATCACGACTTGGAGTGTCAACGCACTTGATCACACGAATGTTGAACTGTCGAATGTTGAAATGCCGAAATGATGAAATGTCTATGTAGACGGTGGTCACCATCGGTGGTCACATAAGTGGAAGGAGCTAGCATATCTAGGCTCCATTTCAAGGTTCGCACTGTAAATGCTAGAAACCATTGATGGTTTTTGCCAGAGGACTCGACGAGACTTCTATGTAATTGCCAAAGGAGCCGAAGAGTCTCAAGGAATTTGCCAGTGGAATGAAGACTGGTCATAGAGGCGATTGATAGATGGAAGAGCGTTGAAGCCTGTAACTACAACAGAGAGGTTGAGTTCGACTGTAACAGAGAATACAAAGAGTCTTGACTCCTGGAGAGGTGAAGGAATCTTGGCATAACACCTAGTGATGATGGACACATGGGTTTAAGTGCCAGAGAAGCTGAAGAGTTGTAATAATGATCAGGTAGATCACTCGACATGAGTAGCATGCAGAAGCATTGTGCACAAAGATGCACAAAGGGCACAGAGATTATAAGAATGAGAACAAAACAAGAGATGAGGGTTGTTGCTGAGAGTGATTCAGGTGTGTAGAAGGAGGAGTGTGCAACAACTGAAATGCACATAAGAGGAATGGTGCATTGAATGAACATGGTGCATAGAGCATAAAAGGAAGAAGAATAGAATGCACAAGGGATGAGTGTAGGAATACATTGATGTAGGTAGAGCAGTGCGGTGTAGTAGAACAGTGATAAGTCTGGTAAGCCATTGATAAATATTGTATCACTGTAATAAATTTTAGTAGAAAATTTATAATCAGGGTGGTTGGGAGGTGCTAGAGAGGACTGTTGTCCTCATAGGTTCAAGTGGGTTCTTGAACACAAGGAGTTGTAGCTTCCATCTGGTTGTAGCCAAAACAAACTAGGGTGGCAGGGTGGTGCAAGGGAGAATTGTTGTTCTCTATTGTACAAGTTGGTGCCTGTGTGACTGGAAGTTGGTGCTTCCATATAGTGGGTGTTGGAACATTTAGGGAGTTGGTGCGTCCTTATAGTGGGTGCTAGAGAAACCAGGGATTTGGTGCTTCCTTCTAGTGGAGGCTAGAGAAATGAGGGAGTTGGTGCTTCCTTCTAGTAGGTGCTAGAGAAAACAGAGAGTTGGTGCTCTCAGCAAGTTGCAGCTTGCAATACAGAGGTTGTAGCCTCACAATGAGTTGGATCTCATATGTATGATAATATACAGAATGTAAAGATTACTTATCATATAAAGAAGAAGAGGTTTTTACCCTTTATGGGTTTCCTCAGGAAATATTTGTCTCTGTATATTTCATATGTGAGAATGATGTTGAATGTTCTATTGCTTACTTCCCTTCATTATTGTGAGTGCCATTAAGTGCTTTGCAAAGAATTTAAAATAATCATAATTGTTTAAGCACGGTAACAACTGATTCACCTCCCCTCTCATTTGTTCAACAAAACATTAGTTCAATTGAAAAAATATCATCAAAAGGCATAAACCTAGATGTTGCATTGGCCAAAATATCAATGTCTATATTTTGATCACGAGGTATAGAATGAATATTAAAAGCATAAAATGAATAAAGTAGATTCCATAGCTCTTGCTGATAGGATTTCAGATGAAAAGAAAGGAAATGAATAATATTTCTTACCTGCCAAACAATAATCTCCGAGTCACCAAACACTTTTAGATGTTTTACCTCGAGGTCAATGGCCTTCTTGAGACCTTGCACTAAGGATTCATATTCAGCAGTTTTGTTGGTGAATTCAAACTCTAATTGACATGATATGAACGTTTTTCCTTGACTGGGGCCAATTAGTACTCATCATATGCTGACTCCATCCTGATTTTTAGAACAGTCAAAGAACATGGTCCACTTGGATGGGACATTAGTTTTTCTAGTAAAACTAAATACTAATTTAGTAAGTATAGGATAGGCACAATTATGTGCTCATGTGAGGAGGCATGATTGTTGTTCAGATGGTATCTCATAAGTCTAAGCTTTGTAACAACCATAATCGGTCTCGAAAAAATAGTTTCCTAGGATGGAATGAGCAAAGATGACATGTTCATTTTTACCTTCTAATTTATCACTGTGTGCTTCATCTGTGCTTCACTATTAACCAGGATTTTATTTTCTTTACCTTTATAAGGAAACCACAGATGAGACCAATTAGTAGCGAAATAAACTTGGATCTTGGTCGACCAATCTTTTCTTAGGAGCAAACCATAACTTTCTGGAATGCCTACCTAAACAATGTCTATAGTCTGATGAACTCATGGATCAAATGATAGTATAATTACCACATCCATGATTTCCCCTTTCACTTTAACATATGTTCTATCTAACTGGATAATCCTTTTTCTTGTTATTTGTGGGAAAAATTTTATCTTTTGGAAAACAGAAAAACGCATGATGTTGGAAGAAGCACCAGAATCTGCTAAATAGTTATGAACATTAAAATTGAAAATTTCATAAGTAAGCAGGAAAGGTGGTATTTGCGATTTCAAAAAAGTGCCTATGCTAGTTGCATTTATGGAAGATGTTATTTCTACCTTGTGGATTTCTGGTGTATTGTTTCCAAAGGCTAAGCTTTTAGCATCTACAATAGTTTTTGTTTTAGTTTCTCGGGGTTTGAATGCGTCATGTAGAAGTTCACACTGTTGTGGAAGTGAGAAAATATCAAACATGGATATATTAGATTTAATTTTATTCATGTCTTTGATCACATTATAATCTAGGTCATGTGAATTTGAATCATTATTAACTTGCCTAGATTTCCCTTGAACCACTTTTTCATTATTTTCAACAATGCTAGATGTGCTTGGTTTATCTTTATTTGCTACAACATTCTTGCTAGTTTTATTATTAGTTTTTTATAGAACTGTATTGTTTGGTTTTGGGAGGACAAGGGGAGGTATTATTTTTCTAAGAGGCACATTTTCTCCTTGGGAGATGGAGTGTCATATGGTGGGCCTTTGCTGTGCAAATTATAACCTTTTGGGGAAGCATCTTTCACAACTTGAGTATCTCCAACAAGGATTTCTTCAATTTGTTCATCATTATATTCCACATACCAATCCTAGAAGGGAATAACCAACTAATGGGGTGCTTCGTTAGTAATATCAGAAGGAACTGGTGCATGACTTTCATCAACTAAAATTTGTTGATCTAGAAATTGATTTATTACCAATGTCATAGATTTGATCCATTGATGACACATTCGTTCATGGTGATTTTGTTGATGGTAAGAGAAAAAAATGTCATTACTAAAACTATCTAGATTGAAATCCATGTGTGAGGGTTCTAGTGGTTCTGGTGGGCTGTCTGGTTTCTTGAAAAATGGGCAGAAAGTTTGGTGTTTGGATGATACTTCACCAACATTCATTTTTAAGTCCATAACTTCATTCGATAATTTCTTAACCATTTTAACCACATTATCAGTATCCATGGATTCCTTGTTAGGTGGTTTAGTTAATAACAATGGCTTTTTCCTAGACGACTTAGTTTCCTCATAATGGGGATGTTGGCCATACGCTGACAATTCTCTTTCCACGGTTTTAACTTCGTCAAAGTTTAGTGCCAATGTGTTTCTGTTAGATCGATTTACAAACATCCCGATGGATGGGGTTAAGGAAAATCTATAATATTCAATTTCTAAAGATGTTGAAGAATATGTAGTTGCGGAAGATATTCTCCAATTATACTTTATCATGAAAAATCCCTAAAGCATATTATTATATTGTATTGATGAATTCGGCCCCATTGTGGCCTTTATTGTTAAATAAATTCAAACTGTCAAGTCAGCCCCTATTATGGCTAATGTTAAGTATAATAAAGAGACACTTGTCAAGTCATCCCTAATAGTTAAAGAGGGAAATTCACTTGTGTATAAATAAGAGAGGCTAGGCACCTCATTCACTCACTCATCTCACTCAAGCATAAGAGAGAGAAAGGTACATAAGTTTTGGAGAGAGGGGTGGCGTAGCAAAAATATTTTTTGGTTTCTATCTTGGTATTGTTCTTGGTTGAAGAATATATTTAGAAGAAGTTTGTTGGGTTTTCTTCCCCGAGAGGGTTTCCTTATATATACAACTAATGTGCTAATTAATTGTAATAACATAAGAAGAACTGTAACTGCTAGTTCTATATGTAAAATAACAACATGTATCATAGAAGTCTTGAAAGAGACCAACTCACAGCTTATAGAATCTTGGCTAACCTCAGTGCACCCTTTCCAAGTTTTAGATTTCAGTTTTGCAATTGTTTTAGAATTAGGGTTTCTACATAAACCCTAGAGTGACGTTTTTATCCTTTATTGGACGATGATGGAGGATATAAAGACACCTAGGAACTCTCCCAAGAAATATGCATCATTTCTCTAGACCAGAATTTGAAAATCGAAAAATTGAAAAATTAGGGTTTCCTCATAAACCCTAGATCTAGACATTCAGTTGCAACTGTTGTAGTTCCTGTGGAAAAATTCACCTTGGTACAAAAAAAACTCTTTGGTAAGGTCGAGATCCATATATTAAAAGATTAATTGTTTTTTACTTGTTCTGGGCAGGATGACTACCAGTTTCAGGGTTGATGGAAAGCTTGAAGGATCCAATGACTACCAAGCATGGAGGTACATTCTAGAAGAGAATGATCTCGTAAGATAAAAATATCTAGAGGGAGAAAGTGATGGTGAACCAAATATTTTAATCTCATCCCTTTTAGGAACTGTCACTCATGTGGAAGTGACACTTGGCTCATTGATAGTGGTGCTTCTAAGAACATGACGAGATACCCATACTCTCTGTCAAATTTGATCAAGAAGGACTCACCTCATAAAGTGAAACTTGGAGATGATTATCATTATCCTATAAAAAGTGTAGGAGAGTCTTAATTCAAGTTTGATTCCGAGAAATTGATGAAGGTAAGAGATGTTTTACTCTTGCATGAGTTAAGGAAGAATCTTCTCTCCATTTCAGCTCTAGAAGAGAAGGGTTTCATAATTTCATTTGTTGATGGAGAAGTTCTAATGTGGCCAAAATGTAAATCCTTCAATGATGCAATTGTGATTGGTGTCCAAGAGGGAGGCTTATAAAAACTAAAAGGACACTCAGAAACAACCCTAGTTAACAATACCATAAACCCATGTGAGTTATGGCATAGAAGACTTTCTCATATATCCTATAAGGCATTACCAATCATGAGAAATATGGTGATGGGACTACCCTATATCCAAGTGGACCATGAAGGCATATGCAAGGTATGTGAAGAAGGAAAGAGAATGAATATCCCATTTCCAAGCAGTGAAAGAAAATCCAAAGGCGTATTGGATATTATACACTCAGACGTATGTGGACCTATGTCCACCTCTTCATCCAATGGGTATGTATACCATGTCTCCTTCATTTATGATTTTTCACAGAAAACTTGGATTTACTTATTGAAGACAAAAGGTGAAGTGTTTAGAAAATTTAATGAATTAAATACCCTCATAGAAAACCTATCTGAAAAGAATATTAAGGTCTTGAGGTTAGACAATGGTGGATAATTCACATAAGATGAATTCAAGGAATTTTGTGGGGAATATAGGATTAATAGGGAGCTTTGTACTTCATACAAACCTAAGAAAAATGGTGTGGAAGAAATAAAGAACTAAACTAATGGAAGTAGTGAAGGCCATGCTTCATGATCAAAACTTACCGAAAAATCTATGGGAAGAAGCAACAAGGACTGCAGTGTATGTTGAGAATAGAACACCCCATCGTTTCCTTGGGAGTAATGTTATAGGATAAATCGATAAGTGTGGACATAAACTAATCTCCCTAGATCCACCTAGACCTAGAACAAAAAAGGACGGGACATGACGCTTCCCCTAAGTTATAATCATTGATCTAAGTGTCAAAGAAGGAATTGATGACTTACCTTTGAGATCGCTTCCTTATATCTTTGTTGTTCCTGCTTCGCTCTGGTGCTCTTGTGAAACTAGATTTGCAATGACACAAACCAANCAACTTGGACCATGAATGATGAGATCCAGGGTCTTCAAACCCGTCGTCCATAAGTACAAATCTAGCCATGTGATTACAGGTGTTGAAGTCGAACATGGTCAGAAACCACTTGATCACTGATTATTAATGAAAACCATTAACATGTGTGAGGGAAATCACCATTGATGTCAATGACTCCCAAGGTACTGGAGTACAATCCAATGAATGTGAATGAATGAGCTAAAGTTGAACATTCGATGGAATATTTTGATCAGGGACCAACGATGTGAATCCACTGTCAACAGTGAAGAAACCTGTCATTAGGGCAGGCAAGTTCTAAGGTACCAAATAATTTCTAAGTCTCATCCTTGGATAATGAGTTGAAGTCGACAGGAAGAGACTCGTCACAGAAGGGCCTTGATGTATCCCCCATCAATGACACGAAATAAGTAATAGATTTAGGATAGAGTGAAACATGAATATGATTTGAAACTAACACAGGGAAGGATGACATGGTAGGAATTAACAATTGTAGATGGCCGAATCAAGAGAGGGCTTATTCAGACTGCTCTTGAACATATGGATGACACGACGATAGTCTTGGCAACATTGAATCAAAGACGACCCAAGATGTAAACTTGTAGAAAGTCAGACGAGAGACAAATGGATTTCCCAACCTGGATTCAAATGACGAAGGGGGTGTCATGCTCAAGAGCGACTAGTACTACCACTAACATAGGTACAGAAACACATCTCTTTCCCAAATTCCCCCCCACCATTTCTGGCGAGTACCTCTTTATTTTTACACAAGCTTGAGGAGGTTAACATATGCTTGTAATGTAAGCTTATTCTTCAGACGAGTCCCTTGGAGTATTTTTAACAAACCCTAAGAAGGAGTGGTTCAGTCCTATGTGGGTCTTTCTATGTCTATTTAATGAGTCCAAAGATAGAAAACTCAGACCAAAGATTATTCTTCCTCAAAGGAGAAGGTTGATGGTGGATCTAGGGAGATTAGTTTATGTCTGCATTTACTGATTTATCCTATAACAAAATTGGATAGGACATGATGCTTCCCCTAAGTTATAATCATTGATCTGAGAGTCAAAGAAGGAATTGATGACTTACCTTTGAGATCGCTTCCTTGTATCTTTGTTGTTCTCGCTTCGCTTTGGTGCTCTTGTGAAACCAGATTTGCAATGACACAAACCAACCAAAGTGAAAGCAACTATGATAGATTCAATGAAAACTTAGACATGTGATCAAGGATTCATGTAATAAAATGAGAATAATTTTATGCGAAAGAAACATGCCACTGTATTATATTGAATAAAAGTGGAAGATACAACCGAAATGCCTTGATGTCACAAATTCCCTTTTAGTGTTCCTTCGTTCCAACACACACATATATTCATTCTGGAGTTTTCATGAAGGTGATCTTAAAAATCTTGATGGATGAAGGCAGACCTCAAGCATCAACTAAAATAGTATTCTTCACACAATCTCTAGCCTATTCTTCTAGCAATCCTTTGGTCAAATTTTCTTAAATATGCTTAACCTTTTCCATGAGAATCCCATTATTATATAGGAGAAGCTGAAGTGGTTAAAAGGATACAATCCCACCAGATCAGAGAATTTAGTAGGATCATAACCATACGGACGCCACCTCACATTACAAAAGATTCC
This sequence comes from Picea glauca, assembly GCA_000966675.3. Taxonomy (NCBI): domain Eukaryota; kingdom Viridiplantae; phylum Streptophyta; class Pinopsida; order Pinales; family Pinaceae; genus Picea; species Picea glauca. The sequence goes on along the minus strand of JZKD02S1044410.1, from coordinate 4,441 downwards.
CCTTCTAGAAAATTCTTGAACCTCTTTCCTCTTTTGGCTTTCAAATGTCATCGCACCCTATCTATATAGAAGCTTGCAGAAATCCCACAGGCTAGCTATAGAGCATCCTGCAGAAATATTTGATTTCCGCACTGTACACAATGGGTAGCCTGCGGCGTCCTTCTAAAAAGTAGTCTTTCAGAGGAGGAAAGAAGTCACTTTTATCAGGAAAAAGATGATTTTGAGGGCTTGATTACATGCTTGTAAATTCATCATCGGGGTGACCAAAATAATGTGTAACAAGTAATACCCGAGAAGAAATGTTTACAGGAAAGAAGTCAGAAGTCAGTCACCTGAGAATATTTGGATTTCTAGTATATGTATATGTTCCCAAGGACAAGAGATCCAAATTAGACCCTTCAGGAAATAAGGGCATATTTTTCAGTTATAGTGAAACATCGAAATAATATAGAGTCTACATCCCTGGTCACAAACAGGTTGAGATTAGTAGAGATGTCACTTTCAATGAGGATGCAATAACATTCAACAATTCAACTAAGAGTATTACAGATGAAGACCATAATGAAGAATCGATAGGTCCAATATTTGCAGACTCGAGAATTGATATTGTACCTGAAGAACATGATATATAATATCATGACATGGCAAATCCACATACACCCGTAGATCCAACTAGAAGAAAGAAGAGTCTAGCTTGGGCCCGTGATATTATAGTACAAGATGCAAAACAATACGGTGCTCCAGAAGGAACCAACAAAGAAAGCAAGAAACCAAAACCCTATTCCAGTTATGTGGCACTCCTTAGTGATATCATCAATACAGAACCTACATTTTATGAAAAGGATGTAGAAAAGAAGGAATGCAAGGATACCATGATTGAAGAGTACCAATCCATTTTAAAAAATGATGTTTGGGATGTGATTCCAAGATCACGAGAAAAAATAGTTGTAAGCTCAAAATGGATTTACAAAATAAAGCATGTAGTAGATGGAATTATTGAAAAATATATAGCAAGGTTTTTAGTGCGAGCATTCTCCTAGAAAGAAGGCATTGATTATGAGGAATTTTTTTCTCCTATAACAAGGTACACTTCTGTTAGGAATGTACTTGCAATAGTTGCAGTAAAGAAATAGAAGATACACCAGATGGATGTGAAGATGACCTTCCTAAATGGAGAGATAGAAGAGGAAGTGTATGTGAAGCAACCACAAGGTTTTGAGACACATGATAGACAGTCACATGTGTGTAGGCTAAAGAAATCCTTGTATGGTTTGAAACAAGCCCCCAGGGCTTGGTATAGGAGAATGGATAACTTCCTAATGAGTTTGGGTTTTACCAAAAGTAAAGAAAATCCCAACCTGTACTACAAGGTTGAGGATGGAAGTCTAGTAATACTATTACTATATGTAGATGACTTGTTTATGATGGGAGACGAGAAGCCCATCACCGAGAGAAAGAGGAATCTTTCTACAGAAATCAAGATGAAATATCTAGGGATAATGCACTATTTCCTAGGTATAGAGGTATGGAAAAGACAAAATGATATTTTCCTAAACCAAGGAAAATATACAGTAGATATTATAAAGAGGTTCAATATGATGGATTGCAAGGCCATGCCTATGCCCATGATGAAAAATCTGAAGTTCCTAAGTGATACATCCTCAAAAATAGTAGATGTCACCATGTATAGACAAATGATCGGATCACTGATATATTTGACAAACACAAGACTAGACATATGTTTTTTGGTGAACACATTGAGTTAGTATATGGTTGAGCTGAGACATGTTACCTGACTATGGAAAAGCACATATTGAGGTACCTTAAGGGTAGAATTTATTATGGTCTCAGATATACCTTAGATCAGGAGATACGCCTACGTGGCTATGCCGATTTAGATTGGGTCAGTAGTGTAGTAGATCGAAAAAGTACATGTGGATGTTGCTTCATTCTAGGATCAGCTGTGATTGCATGGTTCAGTAGGAAATAAACTAGTGTGGCACTCAGTACAACTGAAGAAGAATATATTGCAGCATGCTCAACCAACAATGCAACATTGGGGTTCATAAATTTGTTGGCAGGATTATTTGATCTCAAATTAAAGACAACTTGCATTTTATGTGAAAACTAGAGTTGTATGAAGTTTTCAAAGAACCTTGTGTTTCATGACAAATCAAAACACATTGATATCAAATACCACTATGTTCGGGATATGGTACAGAAGGGAGAAGTAAGACTCTAGTATATTTCCATCGAATAACAGGTAGCAGATGTGTTGACTAAGCCCCTATCCAGATTTAAGTTTGAGTATTTGGAAGACAAGATTGGAGTGATCCAGAAAGACTTCTCCAGCAATGAGAAGTGATTCTTTTCTTCAGTAGTGAGATGTTATCCCCAATAGAGGGAAATGATGTGATCCCCAGTAGATGGAGGTGATTTGATCCTAATTAGAGGGAGGTGATGTGATCCATAGTAGAGGGAAGTGATGATCTACTCAAATGTAGGTTGGTAACCCTAATGGAGGCTCGTACTGTAGAAATTTTAATACAAATTATGTATTGCATGGATTCTCCTGATCTAAAAATTATATGCCACTGTTAAATACATAATCGCTTCAACTAAAATTCATGTGGAATTTAAAACATGATCGCCAATTGCAATATCAAGAAGAAAGATCAATCACACATAACATAGATGTTTTACCAGGAAAGCATAAATCTAAAAACCCCACTAATATATTATGTATATATCATGGATCATGAAACAATATCATACAAAAATATAATCCAAGAGTTCTCAGTAAAATATACAATTGTCTCACACTATCATACAAAAATTGGCAAATGCATGTGCCAATTTACTGCCTCCAGACAACCTACCTCCTCTGCGCAATCCCTGCTGATGGGAATCCCTGCAATGAATGAATCCATCTTGCCTAGGCTGCGTATTCCTCATGGGCACATCCAATGTGTGTGTGGTTGCATGAGTGCACTCACTAATGTCACAACCGATAGTCAAACTGTCCCTTTCATCTATTATCTCAACTGGGTCTCCACTGGATCTGACATGCATGTAGTTAACAGTGGTAAATATTCAGTTTCATGTGAGACCACTTATTGTGAATTAATTATAAATTAATTTACTGATCTCTCACTAGTGTAAGTTCAATTACAACTAGTACAACTGAGCTTAAATCACTTAACTAAGTTAAACTACTTTACAACTCACATAACTACACATATAACTCTGTTACAACTTTGAATCACTCAGTTACAACTAATTCGACTTGTATGTCCCACCAATCAACCTTTGAAATCGAATTTCCTATAGCTAACTGATTTTCCACTTTAGTTAACTATTTCCAAGTTCTCATTGAGAATAGATTAATATTTATTGTCCAACTATTATTAAGGGATAATAATAGTCAACATACATCTATAAATAGAATTCGCTCACCATCTATAAATAGACATCATCTATAAATAGAATTTGCTCATCATCTAAAAATAGACTTCCACCTAAAAATAGCCTAAGGCTCCATCCTAGTGTAGGTGCATAATTTTCACTAGGATCTTATTGTTGAATATCAACATGTACGCTACCCCAACGCAGGTTGGTAACCCCAATGTAGGATGATACACTACCCCAACATAGGTTGGTAACCCCAACGCACTCTAGTACACTACCCAAACAAAGGCTGGTAACCCCAACATAGGATGGTATGCTACTCGAGCAAAGGTTGGTAACCCCAACGCAGGATGGTACGCTACCCCTGTGCAGGCTAATAACCCCAATGAAGGATGGTACGCTACCCCAACGCAGGTTGGTAACCCCAATGCATGCTAGTACGTTACCCCAATGTAGGATGGTACGCTACCCGAGTGTAGGTTGGTAACCCCAATGCGGGATAGTACATTACTTTAGTACTAAAGATTGACAAAAGTGCAGAACTTCTTATGACAGATAGATTCATGAAATTCAACAAGACAATAATTGATTTGTGAAGACATGCCGAAGCAGATTGTTCCATAAGAATACCTTCCTATCTAAGAGGGAGTGTTGAAGAATATGTAGTTGTGGAAGATAGTCTCCTATTATACTTGATAATTGAAAAACCCTAAAGAATATTATTATATTGTATTGATGAAGGCAACCCCATTGTGGCCTTTATTGTTTCCCAGGATAATCTTTGTGTCTATCTTGTTTTTGTGATTGTCTCTCTTTCATTGATCTTATATATGAAACTAATGTGATAATTAATTGTAATAGAATAAGAAGAATTGTAACAACTAGCTGTATATGTAAAATAACAACAAAATATTGAGCGGGAGCTACCTCGTGGGGAAACTTAATCAAGACATTTAGAAATCTTTGGCTGAAATATTTTACTCTTTCCCTTTTTTCCATTCCGATGGATCCTAGCTCATTATTTAGATATGCA
>JZKD02S1044409.1:218463-230455 GCA_000966675.3 Picea glauca | reverse complement strand
CTGGAAATATCTGCATGACTTAGAGAATGAGATGGAGAAACAGGGGAAGAAGGTATGGACTGAGAGCCTGATGGTGAAGGGTCATGAAAAGGAAAGGAAGGCAAGTGACTATGACACGGTTGAGATTTGAAAGGAGGAACAACCTGGGATGAAGGGGAAGAAGGTGGAGGAGACATTATAATAGGTGCAGGAAGAAGTAAGCTCTGCCAAATAAATCAGATGATTTTAAAGATAAGAATATACTTGTCCAAGACTAAGCCTACAAAACTTCTCTTAGTACACAAAGGCTATCTGAAGAAATTGATGTATTTTCGACCCTGAATACCACCTTCGTCCAGTTTTATTCAGAGGATACCCTTTGATGATACGATTCTCGCCTTGTCTTATCTCGCCTTCGAGTCTTGTTGGTTCTTTATTCAGTCCTCTGAAATGGGTCGTCCGACTCGTCACTTTCCCCTTTTAAGCCTAGCTGGGATAAGACAAGGAGATCCCATATCCTGTAACTTGTTCATCATTGTGGCAGAGGGACTTGAGAGATTAGTTTCATCTTTCAAAGCACAATGATATTCAATTGCTCCGAGATCTCAACCTGGTCTCACACTTACAATTAGTGGCTGATACCATGTATTTGGGGAAAGCCATTTTCCCCAAAATCTTGTTTTACTTTACTCCAAGCCTCTGGTTGTCAATCTATATCAAAGGGTTTTTACATCAATACCCCGCTTGAAGTACCTCAACCTAGGAGATCTCAACCTGGTCTCACACTTATAATTTGTAGATAATACCATGTCTTGGGCAAAGCCATTTTCCCAAACAATCTTACTTTCCTCCAAGCCTCTGGTTGTGATTGTGAATCCATATCAAAGGGTTTTTGCGTCAATACCCCACCCTGCTTGCAGTGTAACTTCACATCAATTGACTCCCGATTTCCAGCGAGAGTACCTCCTACAAAGTACTTGGGAATTACATCAATGGAGTCAACATGGTAGAAAATAAATCGGGGCGAATCTATCTGCAAAATCAGGAAACGCCTTGTTTCCAGGCTCTTCACGCAACTCACGTTCCTGTATTAAAACACTCCTTAATCATTATCCTTTTGTATTTTTTTCTATGTACACACAACTCCTCAACAAATTATTAAGCAAATCGAAACTTTTTTGAAAATGTAAATTTGCATATAGTTATTCATAATGGGGATGTCTAACTGTTTTACATTTTGGTCTTTTTTGCGGGAATTCGGCAACATAAATCTGCATGAAATCACAATTTTTTGTTGTTTAAATTGCATTTCTAAATGCAGAAATGGATTTAGTGTGTTGAAAAAACCCTAGACACTCAGTTTATGCAGAATTAACTACTCAAACCTAAGGAGCGATGATGATCACCTCCCATTTCCTCACTACTGCAGAAACTCGGTCCCTGATGACCCATTAGATTCCTTGAGTGAGACTTCACTTGCATGCAAGTGATGCCAAAAGGGCCGGTGTTTGAAGGGTTTTATTGGTCAAGATAACTCGAACTTAGGGTCTTACAACATGCCAACGAATGGTTCCATTGTCGGGCCCAAAATCTGTGATTGAGGGAGTGTTTTGGAGAATGACTAAGAAAGAGATCTCAGAATGGTTAGAAGGGAAGGAATGATAATTTGCTCGAAAAGAGAATAGAAACCTTCGGATGAGTGACGAGTAGTAGCAAAGGTATGTGTACACAGAGTTGCATGAAATTTTCTTTGGCAAATTTTCGATTATTCTAACTGAGTGGTTAGAAAGATTAGTAGAGAACACTAGAAAGTACCGAATTGCAGCACCGAGGAATTGGACTCCTGAGTTGGTAAGACAACTGAATTATGTAAGTAATAAAACTTCTCGCGCAGTTGATTTTTGGTTGGTGTTAGCAAAATTTCTTGTCTTTGGTATCGGGATACACAAGTCTGCAGGTTGCCCGAGGAGTGCCCAAGCGCAACACATAAGAGGAGTCCTTTCCAGATTTAAAATCAAGCGAGCGGGCAGTTCATTCTTCAGCGGAAAGGTTTCAGCGACAGAGTAGAACAATGATTGATGGGTAATTGCAAATTAACCGAGTCGCATCAAGTATAGCGCTAAAAGTTTTAAAGAAGTCAACGGTTGGAATCCCTCGGGAGGCATTCGCGAAGTTACGAGGGTCGTTGATTTCAAGCAGTTCAAGCGCAGTGTTATTTCGCGAGCTCGGAGTTCGTAAGTTCAAAGGGTGGACCACATCCCTTTGGTTGCACGAGATTCCAAGTTACGAAAAAGTATCCGGATAGAGGTCAACCGTCACTGACTATCATGTCTCGGGACTTCGCGAAGGGAGAATGCCAAAGTCTGATACTCCAACTCGCGAGGTCCCGAGTAGCAAAAGGCACGAGTACCTGGACCCTAGCCAACGGTTACATGTGGAGAGCGCCGACCAAAGAGGGAGCCCTGCCCGTATCGCCATCTCGGGAAGCGGGAGTTGAAGAAGAGGAACCAAGGGTCTCCGACTCGCGAGTCGCGAAATGAAAAGCGCCCAAAGGCAGGCCCGCATTATCGAGGAGCAGTCTCAGCCATCCATCAAAGAGGGACACGTGATGCGCGATTAGGCCCCTCGCCTCCTTGCCCCTCGCAGCCTTGAAGCAGAAGGATTAGCTCCCCCTAGCCGCGAGACGCGAGGTGCCAAGGAAATCTCGGATCGGGGCCCATGGTGTCATCGAGAGAGTTAAGAGCCATCGGATCTAGAGGGACACGTGGTGCGTGATTAGGCTCCTTGCCTTTTCGCCCATCGTGACTTTGAAACATAAGGACCAGCCTCCTCCCAGTCGCGAGACGTGAGGTGTCGAGAGCGCCTTTGAAGATTGGCACAGGGTCACAGCCCGTGGTCACTTGGGGGTGATAGAAGGAACTGCACAAGGGGATGAAGCGCCGGTTTTTGCTGCAGAAGGGATCACTGTGTTCTCCAAGTGGCCAGTTCACATTGATCTCAATCATAGTACCTGCTCGGAGTGAATGAAAAAGAGAGAGGGTGGTTGAAATCTCGCCTCACTCATTAATTGAAGGGGATGGAGGTTCTGGCGAACCATCTTCTCGAGGAAGTCCTGTGCATCGATTTTCTCAAAGACGCCATGCCGAAGTCCTCAGATCGATAGAGAAGTCTGCGCACGATAGCCCAACACTTAATGGTTCAGCTACCCTCCTTATAGGAGCCATGCGTAGTTAAGATTGCGCTTAAAATAAGATATCAGTACGAGTTTGACTGAAGTGAAGTGACACCAAGCCTTGGGTGACTGGGCACGCCTCTGCGAGGAGATTTTTCTTGAGTATATAGACTCAGTTGTTGTATTTTGTAAGGATCGATGGTTGAGCAGAGCTCCCGGTTGTAAAGTTTTAACGAAGCACTGTTAATCTGATTATGTATGGACTTTTGAGACTTCTTGCCTTATGAATGTCAGTTTCTTTCATGCCTTTGTTTACACTGTGTTAGAGAAACTCAGAATTGGAGGATCCAGTCGAGCTGTAGCTATTATAGGATGATGTTGTAATGGATCATTGTAATAGTTGCGATGTCTCTAATTGGTTCTTGTGATTTTCCCAGCGCTGAGTGACTTGGAATTGGCGGATCCAGTCAAGTCCCCTTTCAGTTCCTTGAGACCCTGAACCAAGAGGATCTTGCATTCAGAGTCTTTCTTCTGCAAACTGTTGTAAGCCTGTTGCCCAAAGCCGTTTGTTCACCCTTCTTATCAAATCTTCCACCTATTCACCCTTTAATCAACTCACTGGCTGAAGTTAGATCAAGACCTCTTATGTCCCATGCATGCTAGACTCAATCCCTGAGTTAGAGTGATATCTCCTCGAGCCTTTATCTCCATTTGATCATACCTTTATAAATAAATCGTGACATTAAACTGATGGGTGTGGGGCTCTGCTCCTGCAAGCAATCCAGGAGCGACTTTCTTCGCTAACAGTTGGATAGTATATTAGGAAGATATATTACATAATTTGTAGTAGATTATGCCCAGTCATACATTGTTGTAGAAAGGAACTTCTTCAAAAGTCTGAGCGGAAGGTTCATGAAATCATTGGGTACGTGGATGAAGATGTTGTGTGACAAGTGCATGATGACAATGGAGTTTGATTGCTAAGGGACTTCGCGCACATAGGGAAACTGGGGGATGACAAGAGGATAGTCTGAGGATAGGAGAGAATGAAGGAAGGAATGAAGAATAAAGGGAAGCATGAAGGATGTAGAGAACCAAAGAAGTTGTATCAGAGGAAGAAGATAAGTTTGGAGTACTGCGTAGTGAAAGGAGGTACAAAAGGCGAAACATTGGGGCTGAGAAATGAGATATGTGAAGTGTGCTAGAGTGGAGAGGACATTGCACAATAGTCCAAATTGTGGAGATACCACACATAAAAGGAGAAGAAGAGGAGTTATAGTCTAGTCCTATAATAAAAGAGTGGTCAAGTCCTACTCAGACTGAATCCTGTGTCGAATCCATGACCCTATGTGCGTCACCACAATCTGAGATAACAATTGAAGACTTATCAAAAACACCCGTAGTTAGCAAGGGTGGATAGAGTACTAGCAATCAGAGTAGTGGAAGCAATGCGCAGATTCAGAGTCAACCAATATTGCCAAGAGAAGGGACTACACAAAGCAACATGGAAGGGGTAGACAACACTCTCAGACTGCCTGAGTTCTAGGGAGTTGGGTCAGAGGATCCAAAACAACATATATTTGTCTACAAGACAATTTGGGCTACAAAGAATGTCCAGGATGAGGCCGTAAAGATTGTGCAGTTGGCAACAACATTTAGAGATTGTGTGTTAGTATGATACATGAAGCTGCAGAGTACCATGCCTACAAGACAAACTAGGACTTTGGCAGAGATAAGACAAGCATTGTTGAAAGAGTTCAAGAATCCAAAGTTTGAGTCGTAGTACATTACAGAGTTGAAGAAAATTAAATAGGTGCATACTGGATCAGGTTGGGATTATGATCAATGTTGTAAGGACTTGATGGGTCGAATGACATCCCAGATCCCTGATCAACAACATAAATAATGGTTTATTGCAGGAATTCTACCGCACATTCGTAGGCCGTTGATTCAACAGAAGGTTTCTTTGTAGCCTAAAGCTTTGGAGATTGCACTGAAGTTGGAAGCATCCCCTATAGGAGATAGTGGAGGGATGGCGCAAGTCTAGACGCAGTTGTCTTCCTTGACAATTCAATTGGCAGAACTCACAAAAGGGAAGGAGAAATGAGAACAAGTTTGGTGTACCAAATGTAGAACCGAAGGCCACCACAAGGGCGAATGCCCAACATTCGCATAGTATTTGGTGACTGGAGCACCAAATCCATTACCAGGAGGGGGGTATTGTGAGATATGTAAGAAATGGGGACATCATCCAACTGAGTGTCCATTACTACAAAAGTATTAGAGTACACCAAAGAAATTATTTTGCAATTTTTGCAAGTCAGTCAGACATGAAAAGACAGATTGTTGCGCATTTGATTTGATAAGGGAGCGCACTTCATATATGTACAAGATTCAGGAGGAGAATGTTGCGACATAAGGAGGTGGTCCAAAATACAATAATCAGAGAGACTTTAATCCAGGGAACATAGGAAATTTTGGCAGAGGTCGAGGCAGAGGAGGAAGAGGGTCGATAATATGTTACCCCTGTAATCAATTGGGACACTTAGCTTGCGACTACCTAAACCCATGTACAACGTGCACACACTTTAGAGCACTGGACCATGCAACATAAGATTGTCCCCAACTACTTGCGGAATGGTAGGAAAGAGGGAATCATAACTAAATTCTAAATCAAAGTGTACAAAAAATATCTGCCAAAAAACGCAACAAAGGACCAAGAATAGCAGTTGTTACAGGTGGAGGAGCTAGAACAGGAGCTGATGTGACGAATGGAGGAAAGCAAGATGAGTAATGGGCAAGGAAGTCAACAGGACCTATGCCAACCTTTGACCCCCAACAAGAAAAATAGACATATCAAACGGAAATAAAAGAGGTACATGGACAGGATTGGGGAGCATCAACATTATATGTGCCTCATGTGATTGATCACGTTAGGCCAGAGAATCCACTTGGGGAGGTAAGCACTCTAAGAGAATTCCTGAGAAGTTGCATAGATCTGATGAAAGATGAAACTACGTTGAATGCACTATATGGGATGATTAATCACTACACACAAGGAAGGGAAACTCCCATCACATAGAGGGTGGTGAATCAGGTACTTCGCATAAAGAGGAAAATGAAGAATTCAGATTTAGTGCGCAAATTGGGGAATATGATGTGGATAATGTTATCTTGGACTTGGGGCTTGATGTAAATGTGTTATCTAAGAAGACCTAGGAGATGATGGGCTAACCCAAGCTGGTTTGGTCTCTTATTTAGTTAAGGCTCTTGAATTAACACAAGATAGTATTGATTGGTCGATTGACATGAGTACTTGTGAATATATATGGAGTACACAATGTGACAAACTTTGAAGTCATTGAAATCATGAATGATAGTCAACCACATCCAACATTGATGGGATTGAAATGGGAATTTGATAATCAGGAAATTATTAATCTGAAGAAGAGGGAAATGATATTTGAAGTCGAATATTTGAAATTCACTACACCATTGGACCCAATAGAACGAAAGAGATACATAAAGCCGCAAGAGGAAACAAGATTAACAACTTGTATACTATGATTGCGCAGATGGATGATTATGTTAACCCCACTATAGATGGTGCACTAAGTTGGAAAAGTATCATTTCTTGTGCATCATATTCAGAGGAAGGTCTGGAGCATTGGCAACAAAGGATGCATAAAGTATCAACCAAGCGATGTGCACATATAACCCGAGCATTACGTTGGATTGAAACATAGCTATGTGATCCACCCATGTATGATGGACTGACTGATATAAGCTTGTTTGTAAAGGTGTTTGAGTTGTAGGTACCTGAACAACAAAAGTTGTTGGAACTAGATGTTGTCCTAAAAATGACTCCATCCAGATGGTGGGCTTCACATAAATAGGGGATGGAAGACTAGTCACAATGTAGAAGGCTAATGCAAGTGAGATTTGGTACCGAGGTAGAAAATATTGTGTCGTCGTATACAAGGGTGAATGATCCAACATGGCATGTTGAGTAGTGCAGAACCTTATGGAGTTCAGTACCTGAGATATAATGGACGAACAAATTTATACATACACTGGATACAATTTTGAAGAACTGGTATATGGAATTGGAAATGCATAGATAAACAACCAACTGGGATGAGTTGACTCAGAGGTTCATGGTAACATTTACATTTGAACACGAATCCCCATTAATTGATGCAACACTACAGACTATACAGACATGAAGGGTGTTGTAACACAGACATACCTAGGGTGTTGTAACATTAGGTATGCTAATTTCCCTATGACATGACATGCAAAGAAATTGACTTTTATCATGTCCTTCTTGCCGACTTGAGAGGTAGACTCTCCACTGGAAATCTTCTTGAACTTTCCCTTCCTTACCTAACAGAAAATATCAAGGTTCTCATCATCATTCTTGGACCGACCTCCATTCATATCATCATCTCGAAGTTCCTCCTGAACGAAGTCATCCCATAAGCTTGACCAATATAGGAGCTTCTCCCACGATTCCTTGATGAATGATGTCCACTCCTTCTTGAATCCCTTGAGCACTGTCCTCACCAACTATGAATCATCCATTGTTTCCCTGATTGCACCCAATTCATCTCGAACCTGTCAAATCCGGGTGAGATAAATTGTCACTATATCTGACCGTGTCATCTTCGTGTCCCTAAGCTTCTCTCTCAACACCATTATATGATTCTCATTCTTGCTTTGAAATAAACTCTTCAGAGCCTCCCACATGTCCCAGGTTGTTTTCTTCCATGATAAATGCAAGATCAAGTGATCCTTCACTCCATATAGAATGATGCACATGGATTTCACATCCCTCTGATTATGGATGACTAGATCTATTGCATCTGTTGGTGGAGTTATTTGAGTATTAGCGAATTCCAAGATCCCATTCTCCATCAACACCAACATGATTCTCTCCTTCCAAGGACTGTAGTTGGAAATCCCATCCAACCTATCCTCGAATTGCAATCTAGCTTCCATCTCCAATATCTGATCTGATAACCCTCTATTGAACTTGCCCCTATATTGTCTTGTACGGCCCTATACGCCACTGTATTCACTACAGGTCGTGTATGTATGTAACTTTCACCACTGCAACTCGCGTATACACGCGACTATCACCACTGCACCTCTTGTATGTACTTGCTTATGCTTTCTGCAACCCATGTATACCTCTGTACACTTACAAAAACCTTTGTTCTACCTCAGTACTGATGTTTCCCTGAAGTATGTCCTTTGATTTCCGCCTCCTGGTTATATATCTGACTAGATGTTCTTGCAACTGTTGAGATTTGTGCTCTTGGTTTCCTCTCAAATCCCTTGCTCTGATACCATGTTTATATTTTACGACTTCAACCCAATACTCGACAATTAGCTCAAAATAAAATTACTTTTTCTACTGAAATCACAACTGAGTAATCAACTAAACATGTAGCGAAAATATAAACTAGGAAACCAAAATATCACACACAAGACACCAATGTTTTCAGGTATAAACCCCTGGAAAAACCTTAGAGGGAAAACCAGTTCCAATATTATTTTATTAAGGTCAAATCAGGGCTCTCGTAACAGGGAATGACCCACTAAGAGAATATACACTGCAGACAAACTTGGAAATTCCTATGCTGCTATACGACCTTGTACCAACACATTTATCGAGGTGTATGTGCCTTTCCTTCTGCAAACCCACGTACATATGTGACTGTCTCCACTGAGACTCATGTACATGTACATAAATTTTGTATGACAACTTTTGTATGGCGTTACGCTTTCCTTTGGATTCTATCATCTAAAACCCACACGCAATTGTCTCTGCTCTCTCTTCTCTTTGATCTGTATGACCTCTAGATGAAATTCATTCTCCATCTATCCAAGATATTGAATCAAGGTCCTTTGTGATCCAACCCTCTCTTCATCAACACTTGAATGAAATCTCTTCACCCAACTAGTGAGATCTCCTCACTCTCATGTAAGCAAAAGTCTTTCTTTGCTTCCACACTCCACACATTAGCAAAAGTCCTTCTTTTCTATCTTAGACCTTGACATCTCACTAAAAGTATTGACCTTGATCTCTCACCAAAGTTTCTCACAAATTTATCTCACACAAGTGTCTACCTACTTCACCCTAGACTTTATTTTATAATCATGAGTTACAATCTAAACCTAATCTCCAAAGTGATTGATGGTTGAGATTACTTCTCACACTCACTTAATATTTACATGCTTAGATTACATGCTAATTACTTTTAACACTTTCCTTAAATAACTCAATTAACTAATAAAACACTTTTTCTTTAATTAAATCCTTTAACAAAAGTAAACTCAAGGATATAAGGCTTTCGACGACTTTCAGATGCTAGACACATGCCAATGTAGAAGTATCTATCCTATGCTACCACTAACATCAACATAGAGTCCCACCATAACTCCCCTTGCTATAGGGATATGTTGTTACTTAATTTATGGTGTCCATCTCTATTATATAAAACCCACTTAGTAGTTACAGTGTGTAATCAATAAACATAAGGTTGATTCATTAAAAAAGGTCCACCAGTTAGTTCTAGTTTCATTAATGAAGAGTCATTAAGTGGTTAGGGTTTTGGCTAGTCAAAACAATTTATAGTAGTAGAAGTTATGTAATCAGATACCAAGTGATTAATATTGTATTAAATATTTTCTCAATCGGAGGTTGTCCCGTAAAAAACGCAAGTGAACATTATTACAAAATATTAATAAATGTTTGTCTATTATTATTATTATTTCAATACTTTGGTTATGTTTTATTTTCTTTTTATAGTTACATTTCTATTTATATTAATTTGATATTACTATCGCCCAAACTAGCATCCCTTAGGGGGATGCTATGGGGATAACACGATATGGAAAATGCACCACTATCACCTTAGAACGATCTCCCTTTCACATTTTTCCAACTCCTAGAAACCAAGGGGAGTATCCTAATCCTTCCAACTGCACACCTTGATATACATTAGATAGATCAATGCGTTAGTAGCCAAATTCCTTAAGAGTGTTCAACCAAGGGTTATGGAAATGAAACTACAATATAAAGAGGGTTAGGAGCTAATTATAAGAGTGCCGAGATCTGAAATAAATATGTTACAATAGAATATATTGTCAGGTCCTTTATATGGTATATTTTATGCCTAATTTTTCCTTTCTTTTACCCTCTTTCCACTTCACTTATACACCCACATGTCAGTTATTTAATTGTTTTATGATGAATTGACTCTTAGGATTAGCAAACTATATTTTGGTTGTTTTTCTATCAATAAGATTATAATGTTTGATTAAAGTTGTTTTCATTTTTAATATATATGTGTCCAGCTTAAGTCCTTCATCAGTCAATCAAATATAACTAGTAGGGAATAACAGGAAGATAAAATCTCCATGTATTATAACATTTGTTTTGAAGGATTTTGAATAGGAAATTCGAGCATGTAGAGAATCTTGTGGTTTGTGGGCACCATTACTCCATTTTTCCATTCTAGGGAGTTGTTGGAGTTATTGCTTCCATGGATCGTAGAGATAATTTAACATACATTTAGATGAGAATATTGCATCCCATTTGTTGTTTGGGAATCATAGGCGTACCAGAGATTATCATTGTTGTTTTAGATGAGTTATTCTTTACCCATGCTGACCACATGAGATGGGATCAAGCCCTCTCATTCCTTGATCGATTTGGGCGCATACTTTCATCTTTTACTATGTTTAGCTAGTTGTTTTTCTTGTTATCTAGTTTTTTTTCATGGGATTCAACCCCTTGTATATATATCATATTTGTCCCAAGATGGTATAGGAGATGGATGTTGTGTTGCTGAAATGAACCTCTAAAATTATGTTATTTTCTGAACATGATTTGCTATTGGAATAAAATCAAGTTCATGTTTTTTTTATTGTACGAGTTGTGAGCGCGTGTGATGATTTATTCTGAGACTTTTTGGCACCTGGAGCAAGGGCCCACTCAAGGTACCAAATTGTCCATGCGTTTTATATTTTAGTCTATTTTTTCTTATGCACGATATTAGATTAGATGTATGATTGATTATTAAGTGTATTCAGAATTAACTCTCAGTTGCGGAACAAATTTCTAATTGTGGGTTTTTTGAATTTGCATGGTTATCATATTCTTATATGTTTCTAGTTCTAAAATCCCATGGGTAATTGCTAAATGTTATGATTCTTGTTTTCTTGAATTTGCAAGTTTATGTTAATTAGAAGCTTGATAATTTGTAGCATTTGCTTTTAGTTTATTTGCATTTATTTTTATTTGTGGATTAGTGCTGGAATTGAGCCCTATCCCAAAATTTGGGACAAGGTTTTCATCCTTGACCCCTGTGGAAGCCAACCTGAGCTCAAAAGAAAACCCCAACTCTGAGTCCAAAAGACTTAGCCATTACCTTGAAGTGTGTGCTCATACTTAGAGTCATTTGTAGTTTTCATTCTTAGCATCCCTTTGACAGTCAATCCAAGCCACCATCGTACACAAATAGTGCTTGTGCCTCACAATAATTAAGAGAGCCCTGGCTGACAGATTAAATGTTTAAGTGTTTTTTCTTGTAGAATCATCTTTATATAAAAACACTAACATTTTTGGTGTTGTTTTTGGGGAGGCACCAAAAGGATAATTGGTCACTTGGTTTCTACTGAGAAATGAGGGAACACTTAGATAATTGGGGTTCCTTATTCATATTTCTATCATTAAACTATTTTAGGATGAATGACTCGAGGAGCTAAAAACCCTCGTGAATGTGGTACCGTAGGAATCACTCATAATACCGACACCAAGGAAAGATGATC
>JZKD02S1044409.1:174235-209190 GCA_000966675.3 Picea glauca | reverse complement strand
AATGATTGATCTTCCTCCTCATTGATCCAGTTAGCGGTTTTTCTATAGATGGTGGTTCTTCCAAATTAGAGGATCACTGCAATTAATGGATCTATCATTTACGCCTTCCATTGCAATATAATTATCAACAATCCTGGTTCTTCCACATCGCCACACAACTATCCTTTCACGTGGCTTTATCACTATCATGGATCTTCTTGCAATTCATTAATCTTTACCGTTGATTGCTTGCATGGATATGTTATGGACATCAAATTTCCTTGCCGGTCACATGTTTGAACATGATTGTGCATGCATGTAATCTCTTGTCACATCCAACTTCTTTTGAGAGCTCACATAGGCATAGGCATGGTGGATGATAAGAGACCTTCAATGTGGACTACACTTTGTTAAATAATCAAACAAAAAAACTCCCCCTACAGTGTTGACATCAATGACACAAAACACAAACTATCCAACAATCTCCCCCTTGTCATTGATGGAAACCATTAAGTACAAAATATCTTACTCCCCCTATGGGTATGCTGGAAATGTGACTTACTCATCGGTCATTGTTCATTCTCTTTCTTCATTTTCTCCCCCGTGTGTCACTCCATTGCACAATTCTGTTGACTGATGTTTTACTACATTTTCTCCCCCTTTGAAAACAATGGCAAGAAGCCCTTTAATCTTCTCTACCTTTCTGCAACTCCCTCTATCAATAACTATCCTCTTGAGGATACAAATTTTCTCTTGTGTATTTCAAAGGGATGCTTCAGAATTGTTGCCGGTAAAAATTTGTACACACTCACTATTTGTAGATATTTACCATTGATCTAGGCATACCCTTCTTATGATTTCACTGCCGTTGATCCAAATATTTAAGGCCTAACCTGATTTCTCTTATCTCCATGTAAACTCCCTTTATCAAATATGTTTCTATCTTTGTAGTTGGTGTACTATGGGTGCTGCTAAAACCCTATTTTTGGCAGGCTTCTGAATACACTCTGTTTCCATTGAATTTTCCTTAGGTTGTACTAACTTCCTCTGGGATAGTGCTTCTCAGTATTGATCTTGAAATATTTTTATTTCTGCAACGTGCGATCATATGCACTCTCCCCTTGAGCTGTTGGTTCTATTGGCATCCCAACAACTTTCAGTTGAACTCTTTACAGAGAAATGGGAATGAATCCCATCTTCCGTCGGAGATACTCAAATGTATCTCTAGGTAGGGGTTTGGTAAATATATATGCAATTTGTTCCTTGGTAGAAACATACTCCAACTTGACAGTCTTATCATTCACTCGTTCCCTTAGAAAATTATATTTTATTGGGATAAGTTTTGTCTTTGAGTGCATCAATGGGTTATTGGAAATACTTATGGCACTGGTGTTGTCACATAGTATATAAATTGGATGCTTGTATTCTAATTTAATTTCTTGCAGAGCTTTCTTCATCCAAAGAATTTGTGTACAACAAGATGCTACTACAATGTACTCTGCTTATGCCGTGGATAAGGAAATTGAGGATTGTTTCTTACTTAACTAGGATACTAAATAGCTTCCCAATAAGAATGCTCCACCACTTGTGATTTTCCAGTCATCAACACTGCTTGCCCAATCTGCATCAGTGTATGTTGTTAGAGTAAAATTTTCTCCTTTTGGATACCACAGTCCAAAATACATTTTTCCCTTCAAGTATCTAAGAATTATTTTGAATTCCATCACATGTGATTCTTTTGGTGCATATTTAAATCTTGAAACCAATCCAACAGATTGCATAACATCATGCCTTGATATAGTTACATATAAAAGGCTACCAATCATTGATCTATACATGATGTGATCTTCCTCTGGTGTTTCATTATCCTTACTCAACTTGCAACATGTTATCATGGGAGTACTGACACACTTGCAATATTCCATCTTGAACTTCTTTAACATCTTGTTGGCACATGGGAAGACCCAGGGTTCAACAATTCAACAATGCACCAACAAAACCCTAACTACCGGCCCTTTCGGAAACACTTGCGAAGTAGATGAAGTCTCACCTGAGGTATAGGCGGGGGGATGGGTTGTAGGACTCAAGTGTCTACAACCTAGCTGGGACATAGATCTGTGATCAAAATACTTAACAGAGCACTTAGCAGTTAACATTCATCAGTATTTGACCCTTATTCACATCGCAAGTAAAACCTTAATTACAAAACAATGCAGTATTCGACAAGATCTAGCACATCCAAGCACTCAACATATAGAAATAGGTCAGATCTAGCATTCATTCATATCAATAAGCATTAAAAATTCATCTAGAATAAGCAATAAGCAAATAAATACACAACCACATGAACAACATAACACAAAGAACCATGACACATGATATACATGGTTCACCTCCAGCGTGGGGATACGTCCACCAACTCTTTGTCTTCTTTATTATATTCTTTCAATCCTATTACATGCACAAAGCCACAAAAACCACTCCGCATAGGACAAGAGATCTGCGTGCACCTCACCAGATTCTCCTTCCCTGAGCTTGACACAACCAGAGCCTTCTTACAATCACTTGCACTTAGCCCTGCAAGTTCTGAACACACCATATGCACACAACCTTTACAATTATTTGTACTTAGCTCACTGGCTTACAAATGACTCAACACCACGTACTTACATCGTGAAGCTACTTATTTATACTTTACAAAAGGGGCCTAAACATGGGTAAACCCATGGGCCAACATCCCATACCCGTTACATAAACCCTAAACCCAAAAAACCCACAAAAAGGGGAAAGATCCCACGATCTATGCTTCACCTGGTGCTTCATCTTCAACCAGCCTATCAAAGTCCCAAAAATGGTCAAACATGACCAAGGTTCTCCAAAAATTGGTTGATGGCCAACAGGCCCCCAACACTCACCTGTGACTCGTCCCGAGTCACTTTTATCTAGGAGAATTTTCTTCGAAGGCCTTGAGCTTGGCTCGAACTGCTTCGACCTTCTATTTCTCCAGAGCCTCCTGCTCAGTGAACTCCTGAATAAATTTATCGATCACTGGTCCTTCCAATCGCTTTTCCACCGTGGTGACTACTTGTTCTAGCTGTGCACCTTGTCCCTCATTCTCCTCAAAAAGTGTGCAGGCTTCATCCTGCACTAGATGTAGCCTCTAGGTCACTTCCATGACTTTAATCTGGATGGCATGGACCTGTTGATGAACTGTACGATGTTCCTGGGACTTTTTCATCCTCTCAACTACTGACAATGGCTTCAACTGTGCTTGTACTGTCACTTCTTGTTTCTTTGCCTCCTGGAGCTGTGACTCCAATGTCCTTAGTTCTTGGTCCTCTGCAAGGCACTCATAGGTCTGCGCACTTCAACTTCTTAATTGCTTGCATTCTAAGGCCAATGCCTTGATTCTTTCGACTGCGCTCTGAGTAGTTTCTTCCCTCTGATCTTGCACTTCCTGCAGAGTGCTTGGCATGAATTGCAGTTCCAGTTCGACCACTCTTGCTTGAAGCTGCCAAATAACTTCAACAAGCTTCTCCACTATGTTTTCTTCTATCTTTGCGAGGCTCGGTACAGAGAAAAGTCCTTTGGTGACTGCCTCCTTGATTCCCATCTGCTCTGTGAGAAACTGTTCTTTTTCCTTCTAGATCTGCGCTTTATCTTATGCAAACTTCACCTGGAGGTCATCTTTCTCTTACTGTGCAACCCAACGTTGATTTATGGCTTCTTCTTTTTATTTCTTTAATGCCTCCGTGGCTTGCTCATTTTCCTCCTGGACCCGACGAAGGTGAGCCTCTATCTAATCTGCTAATCTGCGTAGCTGGGCAAGCTCATCTCCTACTTCTATGTCCCCTGCTCACAATGGCGCAGTAGACACTGCGCGGATCAAATAAAGAGACTGTTGTACCCATTTGAGCTCTGCCTCAATCTTGTCAAACATTGTCTCCTATTTGGCTTCGCTTCACTGCAAAATGTCCTCTGAGGTATCTAATACAACGATGATGATGAGGTCAATATCATCTACCGTGAGCACAGTATGAAATGGAGGTTTATTGGCTTTTGACTTCTTTCGCAATGAAGGTTTCTTCGGGGAACCCTTTCTTTTCTTGGATGTCTCAGCCTCCGTGATGGGATCCTTAGGCGGTGTCACTTCGCCATGTTCGTATTTTTTTTCTTCCCCTTCATCCTCTTCTTTGTCTACTTCATCACCTCCTCCTCCTTCAGGTGAATCTGGTGTAGTTTCCTTTGATGCACTGCTCAATTCTTGTACCTCTTCTTTCTTTTTCTTCCTGCTGCTGCTGGGTGCATCATACTCTTCTCGAGTGACTACAGGACTTACGATGAGGTCGGGGTCGGAGAGTTCCATCTGTTCAACTGGTACAAGGAACTCCATAGGCCATTCCTTGGTTATTTCTTCCATGTCCTCCTATGTGAGTTTGTAATAGGACTAGAGCTCTTCTTTATGTTCATCCCCATGCGCAATGATGTAAATAAAATTCCTATCTGCGTGAAACTTCGCAAGTGGCCTGAACCTGTGCAGAGTATTCGATGTCATGCAAGGGAAATATTCAATGGCCCTCTTCAGCTGTAAATAATATGTGTGGAACACCACGTTGGATTACCATTGTTTCACCATGTCGCTCGAATACTAGAGCGTAGTGAATTTTGCAGCTAGTGGTTCAGATGGCTCAATTTCAGGGAAGTTCGATCCTTCCAACATCTCCCAAGAAATGAAGGCAATGAGAATCAACAACCAACTAAAATGAAACTTGTAGCCCTGGTCCTATGCTTTGCGACAATATTGCTCCAATTGGTTGATGAGGTAGCTCACCCAGTTCATTTGCATCCCTTCGACGCATTTTCCTACGAGGTCAATGGTGAACCCCATGACCTGCGTTGGTCGGTTCTTCCTGATGAGATTACCAATGATCAACCGGAAAGATAAGCACACTTTGCCATTCTGGATGGAGGATACCTTGTAGCCCCATTTCCATTTCTCTACATCATCATAATTTTATTTTATGTGCTGTGCCAGGGTGGGATATGTAGCCTTCCTTGGGTAAAAACCCCGAGGGTTGGGTCCTTGCATGCTTAATCCAATGATCCGATGGATCAACGTCAGATATAATGTGATGCGCTGATCCAACCATAGGTAACCTCCATGGTAGCATGACAGGAGGATTTTAACGCACGCGTTAACCTCCTGATTTCTGCCGAAGTGTGGTATCTTCGTCACATTGAGGATGATTGATATTGCAATGTCCATAGTCCACGGTTGGGGGATTATCTTCGACTTCTTCCCCATTTTCTTTGTCAAATACTTGTATGGTGCGAGAATGCCATAGTTCTTGAGGTATCCTAAGTTGAAGTCACTGATCCTTAGCATCATAATATATCCTAACTGTAGTCCAACAACGCGTATCCCCTTCGGGAGGTACACAGTAATCAATGTATAGTCGAAGTCCCTCGAGATGCTATCACGACTAAATGTGCTAGCCAGAGGTGGGATATAGTCAGGTAGGATTGATGGGATGAGCTTCGCGTTCGCCAAGTCATCACGATTCTTTCTTCTCTTCTCTATCGCAGTTCGGGAGGGCCAAGATCGACATGCAGTCAATGGTGATGCTTGCACTCCTCTCGTCGACGAGGCCTGTATTCCTGCGGACAAGAACTTCTCATCCATGAGCTCTATGAGGATTTCTTCGACATATTTATCTACTGTGCTAAGGTCGCCCAACATACACGCTCGAGATCATATATCTCAGGTCAGTGAACAAACAATCAAGGTAGTAGAATGAATGACGAGGTTATAATAAGCACTGCGTGAAAGCGATTAGTTCACTGTGGGATCAGATAATCACAATTGGAAAAAGTGTCCTCGGTGCAATGCTCGATGGGATAAATAGACAACGTCGTAACAGTATCCTCCAACAGGAAGGAATGCCTCAATCAATGTGAGTCCATCCATTATGGCGCGGTCCCAATGGTCCAATGGAGAATGTTCAGGAAATAACTGCGTTTCTAGCCGTTCTGGAGCATCGTTCTAATGGTTGGGGCGTGTCCAATGGTCATATTGCTTCGCCATCGCGAAGTGCCAGTCGGTGTTGTTCTGCTACTCCGACGAGGTTCAAGTTCTACAAGTCTGCCTTCTCCGATGTCCTCTCTGGAACCTCCTGCAAATTTTCTAGCTTTGCCTTCTTCTTTATGAGCTTTCTAGCTTTCTTTCTTGTGATATGCGTCTCTAGATTCCTCTTTCCATTATTTTTCTTATCTTTTCTTAGCATTGTAACTTCGCACTGTTGAGGATCTTTCACAAGGTTCGAGGATAATACTTCTTCTCTTACTATTTTTGGAGTAGGTGCTCTACTCTCCTGCATGGATAGGTTCTTTAAGTCTTCTTGTGTTCTTTCAACTTAGACAACTAAGTCTCTAGCCCTCAGTTGCTTTGACTTGTCCTCTTGTTCTTCTATTAAGCGCACTATTCTCTTAGTGATGAAATCCCTTAATTCTTACTTTTTTTGTTCTATAGCTTCCTCTTCCTCTCTCCTTCGGGTCTGATCTCTCTCGATCCAATTCCTTCCTAACAAGAGTGAAAAGGGAGCACTGTTCTCAGAAAACTTAATGACCTCAAATTGTTCTTCTGTTGATGTTCCATGAGCAACCATAGGTACATGGGAAAGTCTTCCACATAGGGTTATCAACTTTCGTTTAAACACTCCTATTCCTCCCACTGAAGGAATCATAATAGGATTTCCTAAGATATCCCAAGTACTTTCTATCATAATGTTCACCTATGTTTCTGCATCCAATACATAGTCTATGTCGAAGTCTCCTATTCTTGTTTCTATACACTCTTTCTCTTTTAAAATCTTTGATAAGCTGATGTCTCTGTGATCATTCAATATATATTTCATATGCAATAATATAGCCTCTGATTCTTTCTGGTTCTTTAGCATATTCTTAGTCTCTTGACCTTCCTCATGGGTTTCTTGTCTTATGTTCATCTTTTCAACTTTAGCAATCATTCTAGGACAATCTAAAAATTCATGTCCAGTAGCCTTACAACAAAGGAAAATAGGACCTCTACCAGGGCATTCCTTAGCAAGATGTCCCAATCTTCTGCAACTATAACAAAGAGTTAATCCTCTCTTTCTCTTAAATGATTCTCAATCTTTCCTATACTGCGCACTAGGATCATAGTGATGGACCTACAAAAAATTCTTTCTAGGATCCTGCATTTGCTTGTTAGTCCAAAAATTCTTTCTATGCATAGGGATAACTTATCTTTCATTATTTTTATCAGATCTATTCATATCACATCTTCTTTCTTCTAGCTGTGCCCTAGTTTTCAGACTAGGATGAAACCTAGATCCATTATTTTGAAACAAAAGTTTCCACTTATATTACCTTTATCAGAGCACGTAGCTTTAATATATTACCTCTTTTCTTCAGATAAGACTTCTCTTCTTGGCACAGAGCTTCACAAGTCAAGTAGAGTATGGCGCACAACAACAACAAATCTATGCATAAATCTTTCTTTTCCTCAGTTCCTAGCAATCATAGTTTGAAGTCCCGGCTATAGAACCATTTTTTGGCATAGGGGAAGACCCAAGGTTCAACGTTTCAACAATGCACCAACAAAACCCTAACTACCGATGCTTTTGGAAACACCTACGAAGCAGATGAAGTCTCATCCGAGGTAGAGGCATGGGGGGTTGTAGGACTCAAGTGTCTACAACCTAGCTGGGACAAAAATCTATGATCACAATACTTAACAGAGCACTTATCAGTTAACATTCATTAGTCTTTAACCCTTATTCACATCGCAGGTAAAACCTTAATTACAGAACAACGTAGTATTCAACAAGATCTAGCACATCCAAGCACTTAGCATATAGAAATAGTCCAGATCTAGCATTCATTCATATCACTAAGCATTAAAAATTCATATAGAATAAGCACTAAGAAAATAAATACACAACCACATGAACAACATAGCACAAAGAACCATAACATAGGATATACGTGGTTCACCCCCAGCGTGGGGCCACATCCACCAACTCTTCGTCTTATTTATTATCTTCTTTCAATC
This sequence comes from Picea glauca, assembly GCA_000966675.3. Lineage (NCBI taxonomy): Eukaryota > Viridiplantae > Streptophyta > Pinopsida > Pinales > Pinaceae > Picea > Picea glauca. Next base: position 201,119 of record JZKD02S1044409.1, on the reverse strand, counting down.
CTCTTACATGCACAAAGCCAAAAAACCCACTTCACATAGGACATGATATCTGTGCGCACCTTGCCAGATCCTCCTTCCCCGAGATTGGTACAACACAGAGCCTTCTTACAATCACTTGCTCTTAGCCCTGCAAGTTCTCAACACACAATATGCACAAATCATTTACAATTATTTTCACTTAGATCACTAGATTACAACTGACTCAGCACCGCGTACTTACATCGCCAACTACTTATTTATAGTTTACAAAAGGGGCATAAACATGGGTAAACCCATGAGCATACATCCCATACCCGTTACATAAACCCTAAACCCAAAAAGCCCACAAAAAGGGGCGATATCCTGTGATCTCTACGTTGCCTGGCACTTCGTCTTCAACCAGCCTGTCGAAGTCCCAAAAATGGCCAAACATGACCAAGGTTCTCCAAAAATTGGTCGAGGGCCAACACATCTCCTTAATGTGTTTTATTTGAGAAATGAATATACCTTTATTTGACTGAGAAATTTGCAAACCTAGAAAGCAGGACAACTCACCCAACATGGACATCTCAAATTCATTTTGCATGTTCTTTGAGAACCTTTGACTCAGATCATCAGAGTCGCTTCCAAATATGATAACATCTACATATACCACAATGATTATCATATTTCCATTTTATTCTTTGATGTAAATATTACTTTCTGTAGTTCCTCTCTTGAATTCTTGCTACTATAGGTACTTATCAATCCTTGAGTACCAAGCTCTAGGTGCTTGATTCAGACCATAAAGGGATTTCTTCAGTTTACACAGATATTCTTGATCTTTTGACAACTGAAATACCTTAGGTTGTTCAATGAATACTTTATCTTCCAAATTTCCATTTAGAAATGCATATTTAACATCCAGTTGATAGACTTTGATATACATGTAGCTTGCATATGCCAGGAATATTCTAATGGATTCTAGTCTAGTTACTGGAGAAAAAGTTGCATCAAAGTCTACCCCTTCAACTTGAGCATATCCTTTACATACAATCCTTACCTTATTTATCACTACTTGTCCATCCTCTTTCATTTTTTTTTCATAAAAACCCACTTGGTACCAATTACATTCTTGTCTTTTGGTCTAGGAACTAGCTTCCAAGTTTCATTTTTCTCAATTTGATCTAATTATTCATTCATAATAGTAACCCAATTTTTATCTCTGCTAGCTTTCTCGAAGTTTTTGGGTTCTATTTTAGACAGTAAAGAAAAAATTGCATGTTCTAGTGATCTTATCAATTGTCTTCTTGTTTGGACACCTTTGTTGTTTTCTCTAAGAATCACTTCTTTAGGGTGGTTCTTTTGAACATATCTCGAGGGGGTTTTTGTGTCTTGTCTAGGAGCTTTCTCTTCTTCTTCTTCTACATTATTTTCCTCATAATATTTATATTCTTATTCTTCCTCTGCATTGTCTTTCTCATTTTCTTTCTCTTAGTCACTATAGCTTGCTATTGTTGGCTAGTCATTTGTTTTCATCTTGATCCTTCCAAGCTTTTCATCATCCACTCTTACATTTGTACTTTCAATTTTTTTGTCTAATCTTAGATTTAAACATTTGTAATTTTTTCTTTGAGAGGAGTACCCAAGGAAAATACCTTCATCACATATAGAGTCAAACTTGCCAAGGTTGTCATCATCTCCTTTTATGTAGATTTTTCTTCCAAAAACCTTAAGGTGTTTGACATTTGTTGGACTACCTTTCCACGATTCATATGGAGTTTTGTCACTATTATATCAGATGTATTCTCTATTCAGAATATAGACAATTGTGTAGAATGCATCCCTGTTGGACAAATTTTTTGGATAAGTCTTGGGAATTATGTTCAGGAGTCAACACGAAAAAAGGCAGAACGTAGTTAGGATTTTGGGACATTTTGTCCACATTGTAACGGGCTGAGCCCTATTGTAAAGCTATGAATTGTAATGGGTTTTTGGTAAAGGAGGGTAGTTCCGAGATTTTATGATGGGAAGTTCTTTGGAGTTAGTCGATTTCTGGAGAAGTCTTGAGGAAGCGTTTTTAGGTATGATTGAGGAGTTAGACTTGCACTACAATAGAATGGCTAGTCAGGTTTGAGTAATGGTTTTTGTTGCATATTTTTGTAAGCATAGTGTGAAGCTGTAAGAAGACTATAAATGACTAATATAAGAAGCCGACTATTGTGGGTGTATCCCAGATTGGGGTGAACCACGTTAAAACCTGTGTCTTGAGGTGATGTTATGTGTGTGATATGGATAACATAGTATGATTAGTATTATGAATATGTTATTGATCTTGCGTAGTGATGATGAAATATTAGTATTCTAAATGTGTTATTCATATATGCTATTATAATTTCACACATTGAATTAATTGGTAAATGAATGAATTTCAAGTAAAGTAATGTTGCAAACAAGGTATGTTTCATGATAAGCAACTGTTAAGTGATGAAAAGGTGCACACCGTAAGAAATGAGCAACACACAATAAGAACATGTTGAATGCCTCAATTCCCCTTATTAATACAAAAAATTGGTTTCTGCAGCCCCTCTAGATGCCTTGGGTGAGACTTCACTTTCTTGCAGGTGATGCCGAAAGGGCCTATGTCTAAGGGTTCTATTGCCAACAAATGGTTCTATTTCCAGGACTGGTATTTGTAACTAAGGAGAATGTTTTTGAGGCCAAATAAGGAAGAGATAACAAAATGTATAGAGAGGAAGCTGTTGAGGTCATTTCCCTCTTCCAAAATTTCCCTCCCCTTTTATATTTTCCAAAATGATTTTCTCCCTTTCTTTTCCCTTTTCTATACTTACCCATTTTTCCCTTTTCTTTTTGCCCTCGTACTATCCTTTTCTAGTTCTATACTTAGTTGCATTTTTCAGACGGTGGGTTCCCGGGTTGGAAGACTTACGGATCCTCACCCCCATATATAAACTCACATCATGAGTCTGATCAACCGCCGTGCTTTTCCATACTTAGCCGATTTTATGATCACGGGTTCCCGGGTTGGCGAGATTGAACTCTCATGCTGCCATGTTTCGTGATATACATCTTGCACCAAACATTTCTACGATATACATTTTGATCCCAGGACTCTCGAAACTTCCAAGTCTCATTCTGCCTATGATGAGTTCGTTCGACTGCCACACCATTCTATACTTAGCCAATTGTGCACCTTATATCATTGCGTACTCACAGGTTCGCAGGTTCCCGGGTTCACAAAAGTCTCAAATCATATTTCTCTCCCGTCCGTCCCTGCCACCCTCGTGCCCTTCCTAATGCACATTTACTATTATTTTAATGCTAATAAATTACCATACAAGTTCGAAAGGATTTTCATTAGTAAGCAAAAAGATGAGGAGATCTCCTATTAAAATGCATTAAAACAGGATTTACGGAGGATTATATTATCCCCCTCTAGTGTTCATTTTTAAAAATCATCTGGAGAAAGGGAACGTTCTCGTAAAATTATGGTAGAAACTCGACAACAGTTCTGTGGAGATACATTGAATATTTTCGGGCATGAGGACCAGATATTTTAGTGGTCCAGAGCATATTCCTACTACTCATCCCCTTCTTCCCAGAAGGAATTAATCTGGACGTCTAGAATTGCGTGCACAAGATGTGTCCCATAAGTCTTTGAATGTAAGGAGTTGGTTACCTGGTGCGTTGAGAGATATATTCCAAGCCAACAGACTATTCAGTTGTGGGACCATTCCCCCATCTCTCTATCGCCTTAGGTATTCCGTAAGATGTTGAGACTTCTCGAGCCAACACTTACCTTCAAAGTAGAAGATTGCAAGGAGTTATTAAAGAAGAATGAAAATGGATTGTACCTCTTAAATAAATTCCTAGAGAACCCAACGACCATCCCCGAGGACATCACAAGATTGCAGGTTGGCTCATTTAAAAATCTCTTCCGGGAAATTGCATGGATTTTCACGAGGATAACAGGACAACAAAATATAGCTAGCATCTCTTGGATGATTCTTTACATTCTATATTTTACGGTCAAAGAACATGCCATCTTCGATTGGGGTAAGTTGATTTCCATTGAAATCTCTTCCCAATTGTCACAATACAAGAAGGAGAATTTTTTTATATCATCTTATTTGGTTTTTGTGATAGCGCATTTCTGTCAGTTCCGGAGATTGTCTGTGTGTAAGAAGGTAAACTGCGAATTCGGCCTCGTAACCTTCTGGTATAAAAAATTATGGAGGCACAAGGACTCATAAGAGTTTTATGAATTTTTTAATGATTTTGTCTCAGTTTTTAAAGGCTTGCTGTTTAGAAAAGACACTCCCCAGATGTCTGACTAGGAGAGTAAATTCCTGGATAGGAAGGGGACATTGGAACAAATGGAGAATTATAAAGTTATAAGGATTTTTGGTTCCAAGGAAACTCCTTCTTTCCTTCTGTGCCACATATTTGACAAAATGTTTGTTGCTGAAATAACAAGGCAATACAACTACTAGTTGCATTTTTTCCATGAAAAGAGAAAAAAACAATTCATACCCCTGCCTTAGAAAGTTGGGGACTTCAGATTCAGAAATATGAAAAATATTGATGAATTCGCGGGCCACTTCCATAGCCTGAATCTAAAATATGATGAAAGAGTAAACTAGTTCGACCCTAGAAAATATTTTGTAGAACATCTATTGGCTGTTGGTTTCAACAATTCTTTCATTAATTCTATTCTGAATGAAGACGAAGATAATGTCTCAGGCAATCCCGCTCGTGACACTGATGACCTGGAGAAAATACTCAACACCAATGATTCGTACAAGGAGAGAGGAAAAGGTCCGGGTGAGAAGAGTGCCTAATCCCCGACTGTCACTCCAAAAACTATAACATCTCGGAGCAGTGCTCCAACGACCCACCAAATTAAGAAAGTAACCCACAGTTCTTCAGGAGGAGGAGGAGATAAAAACCCTCCTTCAGGAAAAATCGAAAGTTCCCACAAGCTTCCCTTGAGGAAGAAAATAAAAAACACTGTGCAAGAAGAGTGTTATCACCTAGAAATGCTTGGGTCAAAAAGTCTTTGGGTTTTTGATTTTGAGTCATAAGTGTTGTTTTAATTTTTTGGCTTTGTATTTTTCCTATAGTCATTTTTGGGTTTTGACACAAATAAACTAAAGAGTAGTGTTGAGGTTGGTCCATAATCCTTGGGTTACATCTTGATCATCATGATAAGTTGGACAAGCCATCATCTTTAGTATCTTTTATGCCTCCACTACCACCCTAACATGTCACGTCTTCCATCATGTACGTAGACCCCTCCATTTTTTCCCTTTACCCATTAGAATGTCAAATCATGGTTCAATTTGTATGCTTCCAACTCATCAGAGAGTTCGTAGTGCATCCAAAGTACATTATGCTTTCATTACCATCATTGCATTCATGAGTCTTGTTAGCAAAGATATCCTTGTTTTCATCACTTATATTTTTAAAATATAACCCGAGGATTTCATCATAAAAGCTTCTAACTATTTTCTCCAAGTTTTCAAATCATTTCTAGCTTGTCATTGAAAACACTGGTGCTTTCAGATAGGTTCTATAGAAATTGCTATGAATTGGCCGGAGAAAGTGATTTGGAGGTTAGATCATCTGCAAACAAACTTTTTCAACTCAAGGATATCACTCTTGAAGTCACCATCCACCAGGTACTCCATGAGTGTTTTTAGCTAAATTGGAGGACATGAAAGGATTCGTTTTCTTATTTCTTCTCTTGGGCGCTGCGAACTGGTGATTTGTGCTGCCAATTTTCCCACTTTCTTTGTTAACATGTTTCCCAACCCAATTGCATGATCTTTGAGCCTTATTTATCAAATCTTTAAACAAAACTTTGTTTCAAGCTACCTTTCATATCTCATGTCCAACTGATTCTTCTTACTTAACTTAGCATTGCGAACCCCCTGTTCTGGCGCTGCAACCTCTGTGTAACAACTTGGCACTTTGAATCCCCTGTCCCAGAAGATTTTACTCATCGCTTTTCCATCAGATTCTTAGTTTTAAATTTAATTCTATCTAGTCTGATATTTAAAGTTGTTTTCTTCTGAAGTCATTATGAATTTTTGAAAGAGGATAGTGAAATGATGAACAAGACCTTTTCACAACAAGTTGTTTCCTTATACATTCATGATTCTATGTTGTATTCCTTCATATCCATGACTGTAAGATATCTTTTATTATGCCTAGAGGTCAAATAGGCTGATAAACATATTAATCCTTATATAGATCCATCCCTTTGAGAGAGATCAACCATCAAAACCCCAGTCCTCTGTTTTTCCTGTTTTGGCTCTTGCATCATTAAAATTGGTGATAAAAGTTTCTTCATATGACATCAATGGATACTCCACAGCAAACAAATGCTTACAAGGGAGGGGGAATTGATAATATTGAACCCTATGACATGTAGCTATTTGCTGCTGAAACCCTAATCAGGGAAGTCTTCTAAAGAGGGATGTTTTAGTTTCTTTCAGAAAATGCAGAGGGGGCACCTTGAGGTGGATAGGGAATTTTCTTTAAATTTTGATGGAACCAAAACCAAAGTTGGGACACTTGAACTTGAGGCATCTAAAGTGAACATAGAAACAACAACTAAAATGCCTAATACTGGTGAAAGGTGGTTTAAAGCCATGAATCTAAATGCAGCCTTCTCCAAAGAATTCCTCAAGCCAAAATATCAAGGAGATAATCTATCAAAAGGAGTGCCCAGAAGCCACATGATTGAAGGTTTTGATAAGATTCTAAGGGTAATACAAATATATTTTACCTGTGAAGGAAGATTCAACATGATTTATCAGTACCACATAAGACTTCTGCTGTAATTCACAGGAAAATATCTTATGAATATTCCTTTCTATTTGTTTAGGAGTATTGGAAAAATGGATGAAAGAGTATAGGCTAAGTCAAATGCAGTTGATAAAAGTGTTTTTTATTCTGGGATGATTAAAATGCTTGTGATAGAGAAATTAAAGAAGAAAAACACTGAGTGGGAGCAATTCATTGCCTCTTTACACTTTTAATTAAATGTTACTCCTACTCCACAATCCAAGGTACAAAGCCCTCTTTAGGATGATAGTACTGTACACACAGAGACCAGCAAGAAGAGGAAGATAAAATGCATTGTTAAAAATGATGAAACAACTAAGGAACATGAAGGAGAAGGGGGATATCATTACTCTCCATAAAGGGAGGTTTCACCCAAACGCAGCTCCAGAGTCAGCATAAACTCTATCAACTAAAGCCACATGCCCAAAAGGAAGGAGGTTACTTTTCCCTTCACCATCTATTGCAGTTAAAGCTAAGGTTAGGAGACCTTTCACTATATCATCAACAAAGAAGGAAAGTATTGGAAAATAAGACATAGTGGAAGCTCCCATCAAGAGAAAAGGTAAAGGTAAAATTGTACCTATTGAGGAGCACATTGAGGTTATAGACATAACCACTCCTCTAGAGAACCCTACCTTTAAAAGGATGAACAAACAACTTAAAGATTCCATAACTGAAATTTCTAATTTGAAAGGATAAGGGTTTTTTGAAAGGAAAAAGTTGAATGATCTTATGGATATGTATCTGGAAACTATTGAGAAGGCCAGGTTTGTAGAAAAAAGGTTTCTGCCTCTCCATAGGCAACTTAAGAATTTGTAGAGACAAAATAAAGATTTACAAGCTCAGATCATAAAACTTAAACTAGAGTTGCAACCTTTTAAGGAAGAACTAGCCAAGAGGAATTTGGATGTGTTAGCCCAGGTAGCCACAAGAAGGAGTTCCAGGCTCAGAAAGTAATGGATGAAATGTCTTAAAAAATTTCAGTTTTGGAAAATGCTTGTTACTTGCATTTTTGAGATTTTGGCGAGGTATGATGCCTATGATCAAATTTTCCACTCATACACAAGATAATGAGTTTTTATAGGAATCTCTAGCTATGAATATGTTTTTTTGGGTGTTTTGGGGCTCTACTAGACTTATTCAACAACTACAAGAAAGTTCATAGTGCCTGGCATTGCGAGCTAGTTTCTATAGTCAAGCGCTGCGAACTTTGTTGTGAATTGGCTGATACAGTTAGTCCTACAAAAGTATGCTATGAACTTATGTTTTAGATATTTCAAGAGGATAAACAATTTCCATATGGCTAAAGAAGCATGGGACAACTGCTTGGGGGTTAGTTTAAAGTTGGAGGGACACCTGCCAAGAAGAAGGATGTGCTCAAGGGACACTTTGTCATGCATATTAAATATGTTAGGATAGTTTCCATCATTAGCCTAATTTGTAGTAGTTTGTTATTTTCAATTTGTACAACTGTAATTACTTTAGTTTCTAATGTGAGAATCCTATGCTAGAGGATGGAATTCACATTGTAATTATATCATTCACTATCTAGGCTATAATATAGGCAGTAGAAGTCATTGTAGGGATTAGATGGTTTATGTAAGACTTTTTTGGTGATATGCAGATGTAACAGAGCCAACTCTGGATTTTATGTATTAGACTTGATGGATTTTTGTCTAATAGAAATCAATTTTCCTTCCTTCCATCTTGTTTCTCTCTCACTCTAAAATTCACTAGCATTGAATGCTTCAAATGATGTTTTATAGCTGTATTGCAATGGAGGTTTGATTGTGATGCTGTTATAGTTGTTCTCAGATTTTAAATCTTTGATTAAAGAAGTTCTTGTGGATAAATATTTTCCTTCATTTGTCTACTAGTAATGCTTGATACTAATAGTAGAGTTATTTCATTTTTCTCACTAAGTCTTCCTTATATCCATATTACTATTTAAAACCCTGATCCAAGTTAGACAAGACCTCTTTTGCTAATACATCCTATCTATAATTTCTTGTGATTTACATTGTTGGACTGAGTTTTACCCATTTGACACTTTATGCTAAAAATTACCTTACAAACCTATTGATGGGTACTGAGCTTTCACTTTAGCATTCAAAGTGAAACTTTTAGTGCTAACATTCTTGGCACTGTTGCCAAGGATGGATTGAAAACATTTCCCTGGGATTGAACATCAAAGAAATACCAATTATGAGGGTGCACATTAATCAGTACATTAAAGACTGCAATTTGCACCTGACGACTCCATTGGTTCAGTTGTGGATCCTAAAGGAAAACAAACGAGGTCTACCCCACATTTACCTCTGACTACACCTGAAGCTGACCCAGAGAAGATCATCAAGAAAGGAAAAGATTCTCAAGAATGATTTTCAACTGTTTCAAGTACTATTGAAAATTTTCCCGATTCTACTTTTAAAACACCAGTAGCTATATCTAGTGCTCCTCTTTTACCTTTTGTTGAAACTCCTAGAAATTTAAATCTTGAAGATTTCCCTGTAGAATATTCCTCTTTTCCTCCCTAGTTGAAAGAAGAAAGATTTGAAAGTTTTGAAGTGCTTTCCTCACCTAATGTTGTAAGTTGGTTCAGACTTGAGAACTAAGAGGATTTTCCTACCCTAGGTTCTCCTTCTCCTCCCTCTCTTAAACTTGTTGTGACCAAAGAAGAAGAAACCTCATTTCCCTTGGAATTTCCACCATCCTCTTCAAAGACTAAACCTATCATTGTTAAAAATGAAACTTCCCCATCCTATACTCCTCCTTCTCCCAAGATACACATCATCCAGATCGTAGATGTACCAATCAAGACCCAGTCTCCTCCTAATTCTCCTAGAATTTATAATCCTCCTCTTCATAATCGCATGGCAGGTGCAAACCTTCCTAGAAATACAATGGATGCCATAGTGGCTACTAGGTATGCTCCTCTTGTGCTGGCTCATCCTACAAATGATCTACCAGTTGGAGACTATCTTAAGTACATGCCCATTTTTATAGGAGAAGAGGAAATAACTGCAGAGGAGCACCTTGCAACTTTTTATAGCTACATTGATAATCTTAATATTGAAAATGAGGATGTTTGGATGAGAGTTTTTGTACAAATCCTTGATGGTGAGGATATAAAATGGTTTAGCAGTTTAAATCTTGGATCAATTGATGGAATTGAAGATTTGGATGATGCCTTTCTGAGGCATTGGGGTGATAAGAAATATTTCTTATATTATATTACAGAGTTTGGGTCACTCAAGAGAAAAGAAGGGGAATTCGTTTCAGATTTTTCAAAGAGATTTAATAAAATGTACAATAAAATCCCCATAGAGATTAAACCTACCAAAAACTATGCCAATATAACCTATGTCAGTGCATTTGACCTTTAATTTTGCCTCTTGTTGAGAGAAAAGAGATCTACCTCATTATCTCATATGCAAGATGCATCCTTGGAGGTAGAATCAAACATATTGGCGACTAATAAGCTTAGAGGAAAATATGATAGAGATAGGAGAAAAAATAGGGATGAAGCTTCAACCTCTGATTCTTGTCGTTTTAACCCTCAGGTAGATGAACTAACAAATACGGTTAAATCAGTTAATGCTGAAATGGAAAAAAATGAGACTTGAGGGAAGAAAAAATAACAGAAACACACAAGATACTAGTAACAGAGGAAATTTCAGAATAAAAAATAATGCCCCTCAGATCCTTCAAAGAGATCAGAGAAATAGGGATGACCAAAAAGTTCATACCCCTCTTCAAAATAACATGGTTGATGATGAAGTAGGAGAGGATGAAGAAACATATCCAAAAATTCATTGTTTGGGTGATACCTCCCCATCCCCTCATCTAAATCAGTCTGCATATGAAGAGTCTCTTATGGACATTCAGTTGAATGAATTGAGTAAATGGGAGAAAACTAATGAAAACCAAAATAAATACAACTTGAGGTCAAAAAAGAAGGATGGAAAGCCTAGTACATCTGATCATCCCAAGAAAACATAAAATTCTGCTAAAACTATGGCTTCTAGCAACAAGGAAAAAGAGGAACAAAACCATCAAACAATGATTAAGGCCCATGTTCCATAGATTAAAGAGATTATTGAATCTCCATCTTCTTTCAGTTTTGAAAATAAAATTCAAAAGATCAAAATTCTATTCCCATTTTTAGAATTGATTAAAAGTAAAGAATTTAAAAGGTACCTTTCCAAGATGTTGCAACCTGAATCTTCCTCCAATTCCACAAACTCAGTGAACTTACAACATGAAAAACCAACACTCATATTGGGACCTTTGGTAGAAGATAGGGATGACTCTTCTCCTCCCTTTTACACATCATTGAATATTCATGATAAAGTTTTGCAAAACTGCTTGATGGACTCAGGTGCATCTCATAACCTTATGCTTAAAACTGTCATGGATGAGCTAGGTCTAGAAATTACTAAAACCTATCATGACCTATACTCCTTTGACTCCAGGAAAGTGAAATGCCTTGGAGTGATTAAAGACCTGGTTGTTACTCTGTTTCAACTGCCCATGAAGAGTGTGGTCATGGATATTGTAGTGGTTGATGTCCCCCCTAAGTTTGGGATGCTATTGTCACAATCTTGGATTAAGATACTAGAGGGAACATTCCAGATGGATATTTCATATGCCAATATTCCTGTGTTTGGCGGAGAGAACATAAGTCTTTACAGGGAAGAACAACTAGCTTACATCATCAATGATGAAGCTAATCCTACAAACCATCCAATTTATGCAGTTGACACTGATCTGGGATCCAATATTGTACAACTCACATATGCTCCTCAGTCATCCATTGAAATCAGAAAACAACCTATTAAAACATGTGAGACACCTCCTAAAGATTCCCTAGCTTGGAAGATGTTTTTTGATGGGGCCTCTTCTAAAGAAAGTGCTGGTGCTGGAGTGGTTTTTATTTCCCTAGCTCAAGAAATCATATCCTTGTATTATAAAATAGAGTTTTAAACCACAAATAATGTTGCAGAGTATGAGGCTCTTGTTTTGGGTTTGAGGGTTGCTAAAGATATGAAGATTGAGGAATTAGTAGTTTTCGGAGATGCTGAACTAATTGTGCATCAGGTTAAAAATTTGTATCAAGAAAAACATCCCATATTGAGAACTTACCGAAATGAAGTTTGGGATCTTATTGAATTTTTTTTCTTAGCTTTTAACATCTCTTTTGTTCCAAGGGAAGAGAATGCTATGGAATATTCTTTCGTTGTTTTTGCTAGTAACTTTAAGATCCCTTTGCCCCCCAAGCTCAAGTATGATGTGGAAGTGAAGTATAGACCCTCTATACTCGACAATGTCAAACATTGTAAGGTCTTTAAGTATGATCTTGAGATTAATATATTTCTAGAAACAGTGGAAGAGTTTTCTTCTCTTCACATTGATCAAGATCAAGATGATATAAATAGCCCTCATGTTGATATTTTCCTCAACAAAATTTCAGACCACAAGATTGCCCAATTTCCCAGTAACCATATTCCCAAAGGATTGGTCCCTTTGGAGAGATTATTTGACAGATATGATGTGGCTATGAAGGTTAAAGGCTCAAATTAAGAAGCTGATGTGACAAGAATGCAATTTAGGTACAGAGGAAAACCCCAAGTATGTCAAGTTGTCTAACAGTTTATCAAAGTAAAAAAGGTATGAGTATGTGAAGTTATTAAAGGATTTTTTTGATGTATTTGATTGGAAATATGAGGACCTACAAAGTTATGATATAAGCATCATTGAACATAAAATTCCTTTGAAAGATGAGACCAAGCCATTTAGGCAAAAATTAAGACAGATAAATCCCATGTTGTTGCCTATTATGGAAAAGGAAGTTAAGAAGCTTATCATACCTTTAAGGTACTTTGAGTGGGTGGCCAACCTAGTCCCTGTGAGGAAAAAGAATGGTGAAATCGGACTTTGTGTTGATTTTAGAAATTTAAACAGAAGTTCCAAGAAAAATAATTATCCCTTGCCTAAGATGGAACATATTTTGCAGAGGGTGATTGGTTCAGCAAGGTTGTCCATGATTTATGGCTTCTTAGGTTACAATTAGATCTCTGGTTTACCTTAAGATATAGAGAAAACAACTTTCACTACTCCTTGGGGCACATTTATGTATGCCAAAATTCCCTTTGGTCTAATGAATGCATGAGAAACCTTCCAACGAGCAATGGATATTGTCTTCATTGGGGAAAAGGACAAATTTATGGTCATCTCTATGGATGACATTAAAATATTCTCAAGGTATGATAAGGAACATTATCATCATTTGAAGAAGGTTTTCCTAAAATGCAGAAATTTTAGGCTGTCTCTCATTCCTAAGAAGTCTTTGTTTTCTATGAAGGAAGGCAAGTTGTTGGGACACATTATCTCAGCAGAAGGGGTAAGTATTGATCCAAGTAGAGTAGAGGTAATCAATACTTTGTCTCTTCCTAGGTCCAAGAAGGACATCCCGTCTTTCCTGGGTAAAATAAATTTTTTGAGAAGATTCATCTCTAACTTTACTAAAATGTTTAAGTTTATCACATCTATGCTTATAAAGGTAAATGAGGTGAAATGGATTGTTGAAGATCATAATTCTTTTGATCAAATAAAACAAGAATTGACTGAGGCACATGTTCTCATCACCCCTAATTATTCAAAGGAATTTTTGATATTTTATTTTTCCTCACATGACACATTGGTTGTTGTCCTTCTTCAGAAAAACATAGATCATATGGAGCAACCCATTTCCTTTTTCAGTAGGGCATTAAGGTATGTAGAGGTGAGGTATGATATTATGGAAAAGGAGGCTTATGCTTTGGTTAAATCCCTTAAATCCTTCAAGGTATATATCTTTCATTCCAGGATTATTGTCTATGTCCCATTAGCTTCTGTGAAGGAAATACTAATCCAGCCTGACATAGATGGAAAAAGGAGTAAGTGGATTGCCAAAATTCTGGAGTTTGACCTTGAAAATAAGCCTACTAAGTTGGTTAAAGGGAAAGGTTTAGCTAGATTGCTGGCTGAATCAAATTGTAAAGCACTGGGGGTTAATTTCATGAACCTAAACTCCGAAATCCAACAAATTGTTATCTCTGATAATAACTCACATATCATTCCAAACTTGGCAGAATGCACTTGGTACAAAGAAATTATTCATTTCTTGCAAACGTTGTAGCCTCCTGGTGGTTTTGAGAAGAACAAGGTGAGAGCTTTGAAACTAAAAAAAATTAGACATTGTCTCATTGATCACATATTGTATTGGAAAGATCCTCTAGGGGTTCTCTTGATATGTCTATATCCAAAGGAGGCTAAAAAAACCATGACTGATTTTCATGACAACTTGTGTGGGGGTCATAGTTTTTGGAGGACCACAACATATAAGACTCTTAAAGATGGGTATTTTTGGCCTAGCCATTTTACTGATGTTTTTTCAAATATTAGGGTCTGTGATAAATGTTAGAAATTTTCAAGAAAGCAACAACTGGAATATTTGCCTCTGAATCCTATAGTGGTTTCCGGTCCTTTCCAACAATGGGGACTTGACTTCATTCGGGAAATTCATCCATATTCAAGTGGTCAACATCGATGGATTTTTACTGCAACTGACTATTTCACCGAGTGGATAGAATCCATTCCTACAAGGAGTGCCACACATAAGGTAATTATTGGTTTTCTATTTTGAGTCATTAGTGTTTTTTTTATTTTTTTGTCTTTGTATTTTTCCTATAATCATTTTTGGGTTTTGACACAAATAAAATAAAGAGTAGTTTTGAGGTTGGTCCATAATCCTTGGGTTACATCTTGATCATCATGATAAGTTGGACAAGCCATCATATGTAGTATCTTTTATGCCTCCACTACCACCCTGACATGTCACCTCTTCCATCATCTACATAGACCCCTCCATTTTGTCCATTTACCCATTAGAATGTCAAATCATGGTTCCATTTGTACGCTGCCAACTCATCAGAGAGTTCACAATGCATCCAAAGTACATTATTCTTTCATTACCATCATTGCACTCATGAGTCTTGTCAGGAAATATCTCCTTGTTTTCAACACTTATAGTTTTAAAATATAACCTGAGGATTTCATCATAAAATATTCTAACTGTTTTCTCCAAGTTTTCAAATCACTTCTAGCTCGGCGCTGCAAACACTGGTGATTTCATGCAGGCGCTACAAAAATTGTTGTGAAATGGATGGAGAAAGTGAGTTGGAGGTTAGATCATCTGAAAAAAAACTTGTTCAAGCTCAAGGATATTAGTCTTGAAGTCACAACCACCAGGTACTCCATGATTTTTTTTAGATAAATTGGAGGACAAGAAATGATTCATTTTGTTGTTTCTTATCTTGGGCACTGCGAACTGGTGATCTGCGCTGCCATATTTCCCACTTTCCTTGTTAACACATTTCCTAGCCCAATTGCATGATCTCTGAGCCTTATTTATCAAAGCTTTAAAAAAACCTTTGTTTCAGGCTACCTTTCATATCTCATGTCCAACTAATTCTACTTACTTAACTTAGCACTCTGAACCGCCTGTTCTGACGCTGCAAACTATGTGCAACAACTTGGCATTGCGAATCCCCTGTCCCATAATATTTCACTGAGCCATTTTCCATCAGATTCTTAGTTTTAATTTTAATTCTATCTAGTATGATATTTAAAGTTGTTTTCTCCTGAAGTCATTGTGAATTTTTACAAGAGGATAGTGAAATGATGAACACAACCCTTTTACAACAAGTTGTTTCCTTATACATTCATGATTCAATGTAGTATTCCTTCATATCCCTGACTGTAAGCTATCTTTTCTTATGCCTGGAGGTCAAATAGGATGATAAACATATTAATCCTTATATAGATCCAACCCTTTGAGAGAAATCATCCATCAAAACCCTAGTCCTTTGTTTTTCCTGTTTTTCCTATTTTTCCTCTTGCATTATTAAAATTGGTGCTAAAAGTTTCTTCATATGACATCAATGGATACTCCATAGAAAAATAAGGCTCATAATGGAGGGGGCATTGTGAAGAATGAACCCTATGACATGTAGTTGTTTGCTTCTAAATCCTTGATCAGGGAAGTCTTCCAAAGAGTGGGATGTTTTAGTTTCTGTCAAAAAATGAAGAGGGGGCACCCTAAGGTGGCTAGGGAATTTGCTTTGAATTTTAATGGAACCAAAACCAAAGTTGGAACACTTGAACTTGAGGTATCTGAAGTGACCATAGCAACAACTATTGAAATACCTAATACTGGTGAAAGGTGGTTTAAAGCCATGAATCTAAATGCAGCCTTCTCCAAAGAATTCCTCAAGCCAAAATATCAAGGAGATAATCTATCAAAAGGAGTTCCCAGGACCCACATGATTGATGTTTTTGATAATATGCTAAGGGAAATCCAAATATATTTTATCTGTGAAGGAAGATTCAATATGATTTATCACTACCACATAAGACTTCTACTACACTTGATAGGAAAAGACCTTATGAATCTTCTTTTCTATTTGTTTAGGAGTATTGTAAAATTGGTTGACAAAGTATAGGCTAATTCAAAGGCAGTTGATACAAGTGTTTTTCATTCATGGTTGATTAAAATGCTTGTGATGGAGGAATTAAAGAAGAAAAAATTGACTAGGAGAAATTCATTGCCTCTTCACACTTTCAATTAAATGTTTCTCCTACTCCACAATCTAAGGTACAAAGACCTCTTCAGGCTAATAGTACTGTACACACAGAGACCAACAAGAAGAGGAAGAACAAAGGCATTGTTAAAAAAGATGAAAAAACTAAGGAACATGAAGGAGAAGGGGGATCTCATTACTATCCACAATGGGAGGTTTCACCCAAACTAGCTCTAGAGTCAGCAGAAAATCCATCAACTAAAGCCATAGGCCCAAAATGAAGGAGGTTACTTTTCCCTTCACCATTTGTTGCAGTTAAAGATAAGGTTAGGATGCCTTTGACTTGATCATCAACAAAGAAGGAAAGTATTGAAAAAGAAGACATAGTGGAAGTTCCCATCAAGAGAAAAGGTAAAGGTAAAATTGTACCTATTGAGGAGCACGTTGAGGTTATATACATAACCACTCCTCCAAAGAAACCTACCTTTAAAAGGTTGAATAGGCAGCTTAAAGAGGCAAGAACTGAAATTGCTAATTTGAAAGGAGAAGGGTTGGTTGAAAGGAAAAAGATGAATGATCTTATGGATATGTATCTAAAAACTATTGACAAGGTCAGGTTTGTAGCAAAAAGGTTTCTGCCTCTCCATAGGGAACTTAATAACTTATACACACAAAACAAATATTTACAAGCTCAGATCAGAAAAATTATGCTGGAGCTGCAACCTTTTAAGGAAGAACTAGCCAAGAGGAATTTGGATGTGTTAGCCCAGGTAGCCACAAGGAGGATTTCCAGGCTCAGAAAGTAATGGATGAAATGCCTTAAATAATTTCAGTTTTGGAAAATGCTTGTTACTTGCATTTTAGAGATTTTGGTGAGGCATGATGCCTATGATCAAGTTTTCCACTCTTACACCAGATAATGAGTTTTTACAGGCATCTCTAGCTCTGAAGATGGTTTTTTGGGTGTTTTGGGGATCTAATAGAATTATTCAAAAACTACAGGAAAGTTTGCAGTGCCTAGTGATGCGAACTAGTTTCTACAGTCAAGCGCTGCGAACTTTGCTGTGAATTGGTTGATACAGTTAGCGTTATAGAAGTATGTTGTGAAATTAGGTTTTGGAGATTTCAAGAGGATCGATGATTTCCAGATGGCTAAAGAAGCATGTGAAAACTGCTTAGGGGTTATTTTAAAGCTTGATGCAGGAGCATCGCTCCACGTCAGCAGCCAACCAGCCAGCCATGTCAGCGCGCACGCATGCAAAGGTTGAAGAGAGGCGCAACCTCATTTAAAATTCAAATTTGAAATGAATGTAATTAAATGTTTTAGGCTTGTGAGCCATGGAAGCCATGCTTTTATGCAGGCGTTAGATAGGATCGGCTTTAATGCTAGATCGACTGAGATCTAGATCCAGATGCTGGACTAGACAACCATTGAATGTAATTTAATAGAGTAGTTGAACTTGGAGGGAAGCGCTCGATAAGACCCTCAGGTAAAAGAGATTTTCATATCTCATTTTGGAAAAAAGAAATGGTTGTAGGAGAAGAGCCAGAGAGAGCTCAGGAACACCATTGTAAAGATACAGTCATTTTCCATTTTTAATAAAAACAACAGTTTTTCCTGCATGAGTTCTGTGTTATATGGATGTCTGTGTGTGTTCCTTTTATGTTGTGAATGTATGGTTGTTGATGCATTCTGCAGGAGTGTGCTTGATTTCAGGGTTGAAGGTCTTTGAGGCTTCACACTAGGAGGGTGTGACAGAATGCTACGGGTTTTGATAGCCGTGCACAGAGGATGCACTTCTGAACTCTACAGAGTCAGACAAAGGCGTGATGAGGCATAGAAGCTGAAGTCAAAAACTCAGAGGAAGAATACCTTAAGGTTGTTGAATACATTGGAGGAAAGGCTGTGTGAGAGGAAACACAGTTGCAAACAGAATTCTGCTGGGAATTCTGTAGAGCTCTGCCAAGTGGGCATTGATCATACACATGGGTTGTGTTGGAGAAGACCTCTTCTAAGAGTTAGAAGAAGAAACCAGAATCACTGAGGATTCTATGAGAAGATCTGCCAGGAGGGAATTGAGTTAGTGCAAGGAGTGCACAGAGGAAGGAACTCCATTGTGGGTTCAAATAGAAGGAACCAGAATCACTAAGGATCCTGAGAAGCTCTGCCAGGAGGGAATTGAGCAGGTGCGTAGAGGCACAAGATAAAGGAGATAGAACTGCTAACCGTTCTGTGGAAGAGATACTCTGCCAAGAGGGCATCAAGTCAGTGTGCAGGTAGGCACAAAAGAGAAAATAACTCTTTGAGTTCTGGAGTTGGAGGAAGTATCCACTGAAGGATCTTCACTGGGTTACTGAATACCCAAAAAAACTCAGCAAGAAGCTGCTTGAGTGAAGGATAAGCTCAGGAGAGATAGCGCGGTGTATGCGCAAAGACTCTACAGGAGGTAGAGATAAAATCTTCAGAGATTTGAAGAAAAAGCTCAGGAGGAGTAAGCATTTATGCATGCGTCGGTGAGGCTCAAGGTTGTGGAGCTCACAGAGGAGAAGACAAAGGTCGAGCCCTTTAGAAGACTTGAAATTCTTCCAAGTGTAGGAGGAAAGCGTTCAGGAAGCTCAGGAAGGAGCAACAACAGCTATCATATCGGCAGGAGAACAGATCTGGACCGTCGGTTTTAAGCGTCTAGGAGAAGCTTAGGAGGAGCCTACAGAAGGAGGAGACCGACAGTCGTTGGATCTCACTCGAAAATCCCATAAGACATTGGATCGGGAGGAGTTGCACACAGTCTAGCCTCTGGAGGAGGAGCGCACAAGAAGAACAGATCTGGGTCATCAGATCTGGTGTAGATAGTCGACAACCATTGGATCTGTGGAAGATGCACGAGAATTAGCCGTCGGGATATCGACACTCAGAGAATAAGAGTTCTCTAGGTCAAGGGAAACGGGATGTTGAAAGTCTCGAAATCCTGATATAATCAGAGCCGTCCATCTGTGGGACAGGTGGTAATCATCGAGAGCCATCGACGATTGGTGCCATCGGGAAATAGGGTATCCCGTGGACACGATATTTAGGCACTTCAAAATCGTGAAACGCGAAACCCTGATGAGGGGGGGCCAGCTGTCAGCACAACAACGAAGGAGGACAAAGGCATAGTGGAGGCCAGTTGTCAGTGATTGGAAGGAAGTTGGGGATCGGCATATCGGGAATCCTGTAGGCATTTGCATCGTGACATCGCAAACCCCGAAACACCGACAGGATAAGGCTGCGGTCGCGGAGTGACGGTCACGTTGGCTAGGGCTTAGCCAGGAGGGCTGAAGCGCGTCGGGAATCAGAGGATCGCGGATCTAGGGGACGCATGCATATTGACATCGAAAACCCCGAAACCCCGACAGGAGCATATAACTGCGGTCGTATGGGGTGATGGTCATGTGGACCAGGGGCTGAGCCAAGAGGGCTAGCCAGTGTAAAAGTACATTGGGGATCAGAGGATTGGGAGTTCTGGGTACATGTGCATCTCGACATCGAAAATCCTGAAACCCCAAAACTCTGACAGGAGTAGCCTCGAAAGGAGGTAAGGCCACAGTCGTGGAGGAAGTGGTCATATGGTGGGATCTGAGCCAGGAGGGCCAGCGCATGGAGGAAAGGGCGTATCGGCCATCGAGAGTTGGAGAGTACAGTGACTCTCGACAGCGGAAAGTCCGAAACCCTGAACCCCGATAGAGAGTTGGGGATAACCATGGTTAAGTGCTGAAAGCTGTGAGGGATTAGGAAGGACCTGTGGAATGGGTCATGTTTTAACTGATATTCCGGTTTGGGGGAATCCAAAGAGCCGCTTCGGCTCAGAAGAAAGGGGATTTTGATCGATCCTGTGAGCAGGAGGTCAGGTGAAGAGACCCTGCGGGGTGATCGTGTGGACCTCTTGTCATCAAGTGGTATCAGAGCGGGATTTCATCTGTATATTGCAGGTGAAGGAAGAAGATAGAGCGTTGGAGACTCTGTAATGATTGTTTGCAGGTAGGCAGCGATAAAGGAGACAGTCAGCAAGACTGTAGGAAGATGAAGCTAGACACACTCAGGATGCAGAGCGACAACAACAGATCTGCCAGGGAGGTAGATAAACACAACAAGATGGCTACTGAAATCCATAGGTCTACTGAACAAAAGAAGCCAGAGCTAATGAGTGAAACTAAAATGGATAAAGATCTCGCTGACATAAAGCGAGAGATGGAGGAGCTTGAAATGAAGATGCGGCAGGGTAAAAAGCCGAGATGGGTGTATAAATGGCCCATGCAGAAGCCGAAGGCAAGTTGGCCAGTCAAGCAGTTGATGGTCATAAGACTCTTAGGCTGTTAAGGAGGTGGCTGAGGTATGCTGAAAACCTCCGGCCCATAGGAGAGGAGGAGATGGTTCAGATATGCGAACCAGAAATTGGAGAAATTCTCGGTGAAGAGGATGGATTGGGATCGGCTAAAGATCTCAAGTACTACCATGAAGATAGAGAAGAAGAAATTCCAGATTGCCAAGAGGGAAATGAGTTGAGATCAGCTGAGGATCTCATGGACTGTCAGGAGGACAGCCAAGGAATTTCACATTGCCAGCAGGGAAATGATAGGAGATCGCTGTGGGATCTCGAAGACTGCCAGGAGGGCAGTGAAGACATCTGATATTGCCAGGTGGGTAGAGATGAAAATTCAAGACTATCTGAAAGTCTCATGGACTCGGAGGAGAGTTCAATTCAGCAAGGAGTACTGATGAAGATGTGATCAGTTGATCTCATAGTCTACCAGAAGGGTAGTGGAAGCATCCCATATTGCCAGGTGGGCAGGGATGAGCAGATGAGACTGTCTGAGGGTCTCATAAACTCAGAAGTGAGTTGGAATCAGCCAGGGGGGCTGACAGAGCAAGTGATCTCAAAAGTAAATTTGGACCAGTAGATGCAGCTGACAGAGGAGGATTTGAGCCGTGTGATGATTGGGGGAATTTCAATATTCCTGCCATTTTCCCCAGAGGAGGCAGAAAAATGTGTTGCAGATGATACAAAAACAACAGGGGAACAATCAAAATTGATGATGACTATCAAAAGGAAATTGGAGCAGACTTTGAAATCTGTCCATGCATAAATGAAAGAAGAGAATGAGCATTCGGTGGAATGTCTCAACACATTCAGCCAGGAAGCTGAGAGCGCTGTAGCATTAGAGCTGACAACAGAAGAAGAATTATAAGATGAAGAAGAGAGTGAGCATTCTGAGGAATGGCTTAGCATTTTCAGCCATGAAGCTGAAAAGAATGCAACATAGGAGGTTGCAGAAGCAGAGGAATAAGGAGAAGATAACATTTGTTTTGCTGATCTATGGTAGTAGATGGAAGCCCTGGAAGAGAGGGTAAAAGTGCAGGGCATGCACATCCAACAGGTGAAGTTGGAAGCTGAGGAAGGAGGCATGGGATATCATGATGATTGACCCAATGGCCAAAATTTTTTGCAGCTGAGGAGACTACAAAAGAAGAACCAGCCACTGGAGCAGCTGGACATAGTGATCGAGGAAATCAGGAAGCTGATGTTGGGGTCAACAAGAACTTCCAGTGAGGAGAGGCTGAGCAGAAGAAAAGAAGTAGCAACAGTGTAGCAGAAGCAGCAAAAACAACAGCAAAATGGAGCAGATGAACAGCTCCAGATATTTGTTTGGGATCCAGGAGGATTTTCGACAACTTAGAGGGGGAGCGCATGAGAAGGATCTCATGATTTTGTAGCTGAGGAGTATGATGCAGGAGCATCGCTCCACATCAGTAGCCAGCCAACCAGCCACGTCAGCGCGCACGCATGGAAAGGTTGAAGAGAGGCACAACCTCATTTAAAATTCAAATTTGAAATGAATGTAATTAAATGTTTTAGGCTAGTGAGGCATGGAAACCGTGCTTTTATGCAGGCGTTAGATAGGATCGACTTTAATGCTATATCGGCTGAGATCTAGATCCAGATGCTGGACTAGACAACCATTGAATGTAATTTAATAGAGTAGTTGAACCTGGAGGGAAGCGCTCGATAAGCCCCTCAGGTAAAAGAGATTTTCATATCTCATTTTGGAAAAAAGAAATGGTTGTAGGAGAAGAGCCAGAGAGAGCTCAGGAACACCATTGTAAAGATACAAGCATTTTTCCATTTTTAATAAAAACAACAGTTTTTCCTGCATGAGTTCTGTGTTATATGGATGTCTCTGTGTGTTCCTTTTATGTTGTGCATGTATGGTTGTTGATGCATTCTACAGGAGTGTGTTTGATTTCAGGGTTGAAGGTCTTTGAGGCTTCACACCAGGAAGGTGTGACAGAACGCTACAGGTTCTGATAGCCATGCACAGAGGATGCACTTTTGAACTCTGTGGAGTCGGACAAAGGCGTGCTGAGGCACAGAAGCTGAAGTCAAAAACTCAGAGGAAGAAGACCTCAAGGTTGCTAAATACCTTGGAGGTAAGGCTGTGTGAGAGGAAACACAGTTGCAGACAGAATTCTGCTGGGAATTCTGTAGAGATCTTCCAAGTGGGCATTGAGCATACGCATGGGTTGCGTTGGAGAAGAACTCTGCTAAGAGTTAGAAGAAGAAACCAAAATCACTGAAGATTCTGTGAGAAGCTCTGCCAGGAGGGCATTGAGTCAGTGCGAGGAGTGCACATAGGAAGGAACTCCATTGTGGGTTCAGATAGAAGGAACCATAATCACTAAGGGTCCTGAGAAGCTTTGATAGGAGGGCATTGAGAAGGTGCGTAGAGGCACAGGATAAAGGAGAAATAACTACTAACCGTTCTGTGGAAGAGATACTTTGCCAGGAGGGCATCGAGTCAGTGTGCAGGTAGGCACAAAAGAGAAAAGAAATCTTTGAGTTCTGGAGTTGGAGGAAGTATCCTTTGAAGGATCTTCACTGGGTTACTGAATACCCAACAACACTCATCAAGAAGCTGCTTGAGTGAAGGATAAGCTCAGGAGAGACAGCGCAGTGTATGCGCAAAGACTCTATAGGAGGTAGAGATCAAATCTTCAGAGATTTGAAGAACAAGCTCAGGAGGAGTAAGTGTTTGTGCACGCATCGGCGAGGCTCGAGGTTGTGGAGCTCGCAGAGGAGAAGACAAAGGTTGAGGCCTTTGGAAGACTTGAAATTCTTCCAAGTGTAGGAAGAAAGCACACAGGAAGATCAGGAAGGAGAAACAACAGCTGTCAGATCGGCAGGAGAACAGATCTGGACCATCGGTTTTAAGCGTCTAGGAGAAGCTCAGGAGGATCCTACAGAAGGAGGAGACCAACAGCCGTCGGATCTCACTCGAAAATCCCGTAAGCCATTGGATCGGGAGGAGTTACACACAGTTTAGCCTCTGGAGGAGGAGCGCACAAGGAGAACAGATCTGGATCGTCAGATCTGGTGCAGATAGTCAACAACCATTGGATATGTGGAAGATGCATGAGAATTAGCCGTTGGGATATCGACACTCGGAGAATCGGAGTTATTGAGGTCGAGGGAAACAAGATGTTGAAAGTCTCAAAATCCCGATATAATCAGAGCCGTCCATCTGTGGGACAGGTGGTAATCATCGAGAGCCATCGACGATTGGTCCCATCGGAAAATCAGGTATCCCGTGGACACGATATTTAGGCACTTCGAAATCATGAAACGCAAAACCCCGATGAGGGGGGGCCAGCTGTTAGCACAATAGCGAAGGAGGACAGAGGCGTAGTGGAGGCCAACTGTCAGTGATCGGAAGGAAGTTGGGGATCGGCATATCGAGAATCCCGTAGGTGTTTTCATCGTGACATCGCAAACCCCGAAACCCTGAGAGGATAAGGCTGTGGTCGCAGAGTGACGGTCACGTTGGCCAGGGCTTAGCCAAGAGGGCTGAAGCACGTCGAGAATCGGAGGATCGCGGATCCAGGGGACGCATGCATATCGACATCGCAAACCCCGAAACCCCGAAAGGAGCATATAACTGCGGTCGTATGGGGTGATGGTCATGTGGACCAGGGGCTGAGCCAAGAGGGCTAGCCAGTGTAAAAGTACATCGGGGATCGGAGGATCGGGAGTTCCGGGTACATGTTCATCTCAACATCGAAATTCCCAAAACCCCGAAACTCCGACAGGAGTAGCCTTGAAAGTAGGTAAGGCCACGGTCACGGAGGAAGTGGTCATATGGTGGGAGTTGAGCCAGGAGGTCCAGCGCATGGAGAAAAGGGCGTATCATCGATCGGGAGTTGGAGAGTACAATGACTCTCGACAGCGGAAAGTCTGAAACCCCAAACCTCGATAGAGAGTTGGGGATAGCCACGGTTAAGTGCTGAAAGCCGTGAGGGATTAGGAAGGACTTGTGGACTGGGTCATGTTTTAACTGAGATTCCGGTTTGGGGGAATCCAAAGATTCACTTCGGCTCAGAAGAAAGGGGATTTTGATCGATCCTGTGAGAAGGAGGTCAGGTGAAGAGACCCTGCGGGGTGATCGTGTGGACCTCTTGTCATCAAAGCTGGAGGGACACCTAACAAGAAGAAGGATGTGCTCAAGGGACACTTCATCATGCATATTAAATATGTTAGGATAGCTTCCAATATTAGCCTAATTTGTAGCAGTTTGTTATTTTTGATTTGTACAACTGTAATTACTTCATTTTTTATGTGAGAATCTTATGCCAGAGGATGGAATTTTCATTCTAATGATATCATTCACTATATAGGATACAATATAGGCATTAGAATTCATTATAGGTTTCAAATGGTTTATGTAATACTTTTTTCGTGACATGCAGATGTAACAGAGCCAACTTTGGATTTTATGTATCAAACTTGATGAATTTTTGTCTAATAGAAATCATTTTTCCTTCCTACCATCTTGTTTATCTCTCACTTTGAAATTCACTGTCATTGAATGATTCAAATGATGTTTTATAGATGTATTGCAATGGAGGTTTGATTGTGATGTTGTTATAGATGTTCTCAGAGTTTAAATCTTTGATTAAATAAGTTCTTGTGTCTAAACCTTTTTCTTCATTTTTCTAGTAGTAATGCTTGATGCTAATAGTAGACTTATTTCATTTTTCTCACTAAGTCTTCCTTCTATCCATATTACTCTTTAAAATCCTGATCCAAGTTAGAGAAGACCTCTTTTGATGATACATACTATCTATAATTTCCTGTGATTTACGTTGTTGGACTGAGTTTTACCCATTTGACACTTTATATTAAAAATTACCTTACAATCCTATTGATGGGTACTGATATTTCACTTTAGCAGTCAAAGTATAACTTTCAGTGCTAACAAAGAGGAGGGACCTTGAGGTGAAAGTGAAATCCATGACCTCTCCCTTGAGGATATGGAACTCTAAATTGACATCGAAAAAGTGTTCCCCAATGATGACCATCTAGAGAACACTGCTCACCAGAATCCTCAGATGGAAATAATTGAAAGTGAGACCTTCTATGAAGAAGAGTCTTTTGTATTTTAGAGCATTTTTTTTTACAGCGAGTCCAAAAAATTGATTATTGAGAAAAGAGATGTAAATAATAAAAAGGGGAAATCTTGTTCAAAGATTAACCTACGAAAAATGCATCCTTCCCAAATTTCCCAAATTCATCGAGCAACTGGAGATGCTCTAGATAATTCTATTAGAGGCCTTGAAGTGGAGAATATTAGGTTAAAGGAACAAATCAAATAATTGGAGGAAACTTTAGTGCCTCTTCCAGTACTTTCTAGTCCTTTAGCAATGATCGAGCCTACCATGCCTACAAAAAAATTAAAAGGATTAGTGATGCAAGCACCACTTTCTATGTCGAAGTAGATCCTCGATTCCACAATTTACTGTACTGGAATCTACCTTGAATATGGTCTTTCATCATTCTTTGACAGAGATAAACTTAGTTATCTATCACTATGCTTGGCAATTCTATTCCATTTGACAAGACTCCTCTTAAATTGGCGGATTAAAATTTTTTCCTTTTGTTTAGCACCCAACGGAAAAGACTTGGCATATGATGTTAAGTGCCATATGACCTTTCAATGTGGCTTAAAGTCCCAACGGAAAATCACAAAAAGTACAAATTGTACATTCCTTTGGATTTCCGCTCCCATATACTACTCGACACGTATCCTCCACTGGAAATCGCCAAGGTGCCTCGAACTCCACATCCTCCCTTCTCCACTAAGATATGGACCGTCTATTTCTCAGCCTTTAATCTCTGCTATGATCTTGTCCATTTGATTCTCAATGAATCTCAACTGTTCATTCTCCCTTTGGCCAAGCTCCACTCAAATCTATACCGTTGATTTCTGGGGTGTACATTCTCCTTTTCTCTTCTCATCGATCCCGCTCTGTTCCCAATCATTGATTCAACTCTGCTCAACCACGATGTTTACAGAATACCCATATGGACTGGGTTTTCTCCACTGTGACGTTCTTTATAACT
>JZKD02S1044409.1:159155-170406 GCA_000966675.3 Picea glauca | reverse complement strand
TTATCCAAAATAACAAATTACACAAGTGTGAGACCCTAGGTCTCCTTTGATTCACTCAACTTTGATGAAGTCATGGGTGACTTCATTTTCATGAGCCTATGCTTCTGCATCAATTAGAAAGCCTTCTCACATCCTCCTAGGGCTATGTGGAAAATAATATCAAGAAAAGAATCGAATGAACTACAGAGGCTTGGGATATGTCAAAGAGCATGGTCTCTTTTGGAACGAGAGAACACACATTTCATGAATATTTACAGGTAGATTTTAAAAATGAAGAAGGTTTTTACCTCGACGTGGTTGTACCCTTTGGTTTTAAAGTTACAAATATGACAGAGTTGAGAAGAAGAGAGGAGGATATCCCTTCTCCGAAATAGATAAAACAAATAAACGCATGCTGGAAGGAAAAGGTTAAGAGCCTTAATATTATTGTCCAAGCATGCAACCAGGCCATAATCAGAAGAGAAGAATTATTCAAAAAGATGACTAAGATCGACCTAGATGGGAGAATCAATGAGGTCCAAGACCCCAAATTGATCCTCAAATCATTGTTCTTAACCAAGAAATAATTTGACGAACAAGTTGAGATCTTTAAAGGGTTATCATTTGAAAAATTCTATGGCATTCTTGAGTATAGTGAAGATGACGTGGAAAGCTGGCTAGTCGACTATTTGATAAAAAATCAAGATGTTGAAGAAGATTTGCGAAATATTTCTATTTATCTAATGGACTTGGAAAGAGAGCTCTTTAATATAAAAATAGAACATGAAATCAATGTGGCACCAATGAGGACCTACATCAAGGAATGGTTTAAAAAGGTTGTCGAAAAACTTATTGATGAAGGGAAAAGGACTGTTGAGATGGTTCTTGTAACCGTCGATGAAAGAAATAAAAGGAAATCAACATGCAAGTGACAGACATGAGATACCATCATAATAAGTTCATACTGATCACATCTTTCTGTCTTTATCAATCTCTTCATCCAGTTACTCCACCTCTTTAAATAGAAAGGTTTAACCGAAGACTGATAATTTCCTTTTTCTTCTTATCAGGTCTTGTTGTCTTCCGTCGCCCACTTTCTTCTTTATAAAAACTTCATTATTATACGTATTTTCTTTATGGTCCGTGGGAGCCCCAATCCTAGTCATTATGACAAACACATTTAAATTTCAGAGAATATGTATTGAACTATATATTTTTTAGAAATTCCAAGAGAGATATTTTGGGAACAATATCGATTGTACTTTGTAACCCAGTTTTTCTGAATATAAAGTATTTGATGTTGATCTATCATTATATTCATTTGATCTGCTCATGTATCACTCTGTCAAAGTTCTCATATGCATGAAGATCATTTTCTTTTATTTTTTATGTGATCATAAATATTTATCCCTACTATGATGGATGTGAGGAAATTCTATTTATTTTCTTTAAATGTATTAATGTATGTGCTTCCTGGTCCATTTTCAAGAACTTTCCTTAAAAATAAAATAAAATACATTTTCCATTTTCTTATATATATATTTTTACTTTCCTATGAATAACTTCTATAAAAGTCCCACATTTAAAAATCTTGAACATAGGATTACCACCTCTATAAAAATGCAGTGGGATTTGTATCCTCATGAGGTTTCTGTTTCGGTCCTAATGGATTCAAGCGTCAACATTTTTGGAGACCATACCAGGGACATGAACTAAAAATTCGAAACCTGGCCCAACATTGTGAAAGAATATATGACTTTACCCCAGGGTAATCAACCCCATTTAGAAATTGGATTGAATAATCAACGAAGCATTTTACACCAGTTGTATAATCTGGTAATATCAACAACCCAAATTTGATAAGAGTTAGAAGGGTCCTAGTATATCTTTTTCTAACTAGAAGAAAGAGAAATCCTCTGGAGATAGAGGAGAGAAGAACAACAAGAACGAAGAAACCAAATATTGCCTAGAGAAACACAAGAACAAGGTCGAGATTTAAAATGAACGAATACAAGGGACCCATTACCAGAAGTAAAAGTAAGCAACTCTCTTTCCTTAGAAGTGAAAATTTTGATCTTGAAGTTTCCTAAAAAATGGTAGCGAAAGACGAACAACCCTGAAATGATCATCACGAGGAGAGACACGGAGGTGAAAGAGATGCCCCAAGAAACCAAGGAATCCCAGGGTTTGGAAATAGAAGGAGGGTAAGAGATTCCCCTATTAATCTCATAGGTAAAGAACATGATCTCCCTGTTCTCCCTAAGGGAACCTTAAAGGAATTTTTTGGAGATGGGCAAATCGATACAAAGAGGCATCTGCACTTATTTCTTGACGTTTGTGACTTTCACCGAGTTGAATATGATGATATCATGGTGAGGTTGTTTCTTCAAACTTTATTAGAAAGATCTTATGAATGGTATACAACGTTTTCCAATATATCCATTCTCTCATTTAATGACCTCGAAGCTATGTTCCTAACTATGTTTCCCCCTCCAATTGCCTACCATACCCTCCTCACATAATTCACCCAATTTGGGTTGAGGAAGAATGAAAGGATACAATATTTTAATCTCAGGTTCAATAATACCTTGAGTAGGATCCCAGAAGACAAAATACCAAATGACCCGGTCATTCTCGGTTGTTATAAGAATGAAATTCCCCTGAATGTAAAATATGCCATCAGAACATCTCAAATGGATACTTTGGAGGAAACAATGACTAAGGCCACTGAGATGGAAGAGATTATGATTGAAACAAGTGCCGACCCCGACATTATACTGTGAAGAGTACAAAGGAATATGGGAGGATTAAATATTGATAATCAAGGAGCTTCCATATCGAGAAAGAACGAAGAATTCAAACCTCGGGTGGCTTAGAATCAAATAGAGGGAGGATGATTTTTTAAAGGAACCATACCTGATGTAAAAGTTGATCCCGTGGTGGCATAGAAAGCAAAGAAAAGAATTGAAATTGCACAGATGAATAGAACCATCAAATAGATGCAGAATGAAATAACCAGGCTGAGAAGGGGAGATAATTACATGCCAAACCCAAGAATGTCGATTCCCAAACAAAGGAGGAACCCTACCCTAGAAAATAAAGTCAGGTTCGAGAATACTGACAACCCACATAGACCAAGGGTTCCTATACAACCTACTCCAAACACAACTATTATGGATGATTTATATGACGAGAAATTGATCGAGCAATAAGGTTATTACTTACCTGATGAAAGATCTGAGACAATGCAGATGGACAGATGCAAGACATCCATGTAAATATTTGGAGAGGGTGACAAAAATCCTAACTCGCAAGAAAATGTCACTCAAACAAGAGGGTTTGTAAATAGACCAATGAATAAAGGAGAATTTGACAAAGAAAAACAAAAAGAAAAAGAAAAGGAAATAGAAATTGAATAAGTGTCGAATGAGAAAGTGACAGATGAAACCATAAGGCAACACATGGCGTCAAGCTCCACTCAAATGACATATAATGTCGTGGAGGACTCAAGTAAGTTGAGGATAACTCTACATTTTATGGAAGTGGTAAATATTCCTTAGCAGAGTCAGAACATATTGAAGTTGTTGGATAATCCATCAGAAAGAACTGAAGCTATCGTTACCACTCCAAAATAGAACTAGAGCTCGTCGACTGCCAAGTTGAGAGGTAAAATTCTGCCCTTCTACATTTCAATTGAAAACCATGATGTTTCATTACATAACTGTTTAGTTGATACTGGTGCGAAAAATAATATAATTCCACTTGCGGTCATGGAAGCATTGGGCATGAGTTGCACTAAGTATTATGAAACTGGTGAAAGCATATATGCAATTGATTCTAGAAAAGTGTCGACGTACGGAGAAATCAAGGATTTGTTTTGCCTGGATTACAACAGCCCCCCATATCATCATAGTTTTTAATATTATCATGGTAGACCTACCTCCAACATATGGGGTTGTGCTAGGAATTTATTGGACCTCCATGATCGATGGATATATAATGAATGACAAAAATTGTATGATGTTACCAAGAAATGAGGGAGCAATGATTAAAGTACCTCGTGAACCCATAAAACCCTTTTCCTTCAAGAAGAAGGATAATGATTTAATGGAATATTATATAGATGTTGGGATTGGAAACTATGCTATCTTGGACATGGAGCACAAAAAAATCCTAGAACAAGTTCAAGGCTTGGAAGGCCCAGAATGTTTGTTTGAAGGCTACTGGAGAATGCCATTTGATGGAGCCTATTCTAAATATGGGAACAGAGTTGGAATTGTTCTCATAAGCCCAGATAAGATGACACATCCCCATGCTATAATAATGGAGTTTCCATGCACAAATAATGAGGCAAAATATGAATCTTTGATACAGGGGATGATCCTCACACAAGGAATGAAAACATAACATCTCATTGTGAATGAAGATTCAGAGTTGCTCATCAATCAGGTTGCCCAAAAGTAAAAAATAAAAAAGGAAATACTTAAGCTGTATTTCAAAAGAGTTAATGAGCTGATGGAATATTTCATCTCTTTCAACATCGCTTTCATTTAACGGTACAAGAATCACAAGGCCAATTCACTAGACTTGGCGACTTCATTATCAAACCCAGACGATGTCCTAAGAAAATGTCCTTCTAGGTAGAAAGAGAATTTCAGCCATCTGTGCCCGATAATATTAAGTACTTACAAGTATTTGAGTATGATGAAAAATTAGAAATTTTTTTGTTAAATGATGATGATGAAGAAGACGATAGCTCGATTTCCATCTCGAAAGACTGTATACAATCTGAATCTTTGTTTACAAAAGATGATCGTGCCAAGAATCTTAGTTTGAAAGGTGCAAGAAACTAGAAAAGTCAATATTGGAACGAACCAGTCCCCAAAATATGTCAATTTGGGAGTTGATTTCACCCTTGAAGAGGTTGATCAATATGTTTCCTTATTCAAAGAATATATTTATTTGTTCGCTTGGACCTATGGTGATTTGAAGGCCTATGATAAAACAATATTCCAACATATCATTCCTTTGAGGAAAGAAGCTAAACCGGTGAAACAAAAAATAAGAATGATGAATCCCAATCTAAAACCTCTGGTAAAAATTGAGTTGGAGAAGTTGAAGAAGGAAGGGATAATTTATCTCATCATACATTTAGACTAGCTTTCAAATCCAGTGATTTTTAGGAAGAAGACAGGGGAAATCCGAATGTGCGTTGACTTCACAGATATTAACAAAGCAAGCGTGAAAGATAATTTTCCATTGCCCAACATGGAGTTTCTGCTACAACAAGTTACTGGATCAAACTGCATGTCTATGTTGGATGGTTTCTCTGGATATAATCAGGTTTTAGTAGCTGAGGAAGATGGATAAAAGACAACATTTATCACACCATGGGAGACATATGCATATGACATAATGCCCTTCAGTTTGAAGAATGTTGGAGCCACATTCCAAAGGGCCGTGGATCATGAGTTCAATGGATTGATAGGAAAGTTTATGGAGGAATATCAAGATGACTTGATAGTGCATTCAAACAAAAGGGAGGATCAATTCCATCATCAAAGAAGGGTTTTTAAGAGATGTAGATTATACGACGTTTCTTTGAACCCAAATAAATGCTTGTTCGTTGTGACTCAAGGCAAGTTGTTGGGACATATTGTATGCAAGGAAGGGATTTACATAGATTCAAAAAGAGTTAAATCAATTAATGAGCTCAACCCCCCAACATCTAAGAAGGGATTCCAGTCATTCTTCGGGAAAATTAATTTTGTTCGAAGATTTGTCCCTGATTATGCAAGCATCATAAAACCTATCAATTTGTTTCTGAAAAAGGAGTAGAGATTTGAATGGACAACAAATACTCAGGAAGTGTTCAAAAATATCAAAAGGGAAATCACCATTTCTCTCGTCCTCATTAGGCTAGACTTTCAGAGAGATTTTATTATCTATTCATTTTCTATAGAGGCATTTGTTGCATCTGTCCTCACTCAGAAAAAATAGCAATGGAGAAGAACTCCTGATAAGTTTTATGAGAAAAACCCTACAGGACTATGAGTTGAGAGATTCATAACTCGAGAAGCAAGATTTGGCTCTTGTAAAAGTTGTGGCACACTTTTAGATGTATATATTAAAATCCCATGTTATAGATTATGTTTCCTCATCACCAGTCAAGATGCTTCTAAATCAACATTTGAGAGAAGGGAAATGGGCTAACTCGTTAGCAAAAATTCAAGAGTATGATATCAAGATTAAAAATTTCAAGGCAATCAAAGGAAAAGGTTTATGCAAGATTATTTTGAATGGGGACTCGGTCGATGGGATGATTTCAATCTCAGTTGGAGAATCATTAGATGATTCAGAATGGTATAGAGATATCAGATTCTACTTAAGGTCCAGGAAATTGCCTGTCACAATGAATCCCAAGGAGAAGAGGACACTCAAGATGAAAGTGAAACAATACGTGCTAATTGCTGACATACTTTTTAGAAGAAATTTTGATAGCATACTGCTGAGATGCATCGATGAGAATCAAGCCCAAGGACTGATCAAAGAATTCCATGAGGGAATATGCAGTGGACACTTTGCACCTACTGCAACCGTCCAAAAAATAATCAGAGAAGATTTTATTGGCTTTTAAGCTTAAAGGATTTGTATGCCATAATAAAGAGATGTGTGTCATGTCAACAGTTTTCAGGAAAAATGAAGAAAGATGTGATGCCTTTGCAACTGATTGTGGTAGAACAACCATTTTCCCGGTGGGGACTTGATGTTGTTGGGCCGATTAATCTAAAATCTAGCAAGGGGAATATGTACATTCTGAAAACTACCAATTATTTCACTAAATGGACAGAAGTGGTGGCACTAAATAAGGTTGATATCGAAGAATTGATTAGATTTCTCAAGGACAACAATCCATCGAGATTTGGTGTCCTTGAGAAATTTATCAGGGACAATGGTTTGATATTCATTGGGTCAAAGTTCATAGAGTTTTGTGGACAATATGGGATCATTATGGATCAATCATCGAATTATTATCCACAAGGAAATGGCCTTGCTAAATCCATGAACAAAACACTTGTGCATATACTGAAGAAAACTGTTGATAACAACTAGAGGAATTGGCATCTGAAGCTTACAGAAGCATTATGGGCAAGCAGGACAACCCTGAAGGATAACATCAAGATGTCTCCATATCTATTGGTTTATGGGAAAGAGGAAAAAATGTTGATTAGCCTCAAGATTAATGCATTGATCTCTGTGGTTAATACCGAGGATACAAAAGACACTTTTCCTATCCAGAAAAGAATCAATCAGTTGCTGAAGTTGGAAGAGCAATGAAGCAAATCCCTGAATCGAAATTCTCAGAGGAAGCATAGTGTCAAGAGATATTTTGATCAAAGCACAACTATGAAGAAATTTCAGAAGGGAGAATTATAACTGCTTTGGAACAAAGTCAAGGAGAAGCCATCCATGCATACAAAGTTTGAAGGACTATGGATCATACCCTATGTCGTCAAAAAGATATCGATATTTAATTCATATATGCTTCAAGATATGAAAGTTAAAAGGTTAATGCTTCATGTCAACGGGAAACATTTGAAAGGTTTCTTCTCCTAGCACTTTTTCATTCTCATTGTACACAATTTTATTTTTAGTTTGTATATTCTTAATCTGACCCCATAGCCCAATGGGCAGAAGCACCTGGTCATGAGAGATTCTGGATTCTTGAAAAGCCACAGGGGGTTATCATCCCATATTTGGAGCTTGTTGTTTTGGTCATTTCCCACTTCTGAAATTTCCCTCCCCTTTTCTATTTTCCTAAATTATTTTCTCCCTTTCTTTTCCCTCTTCTATAATTACCCATTTTTCCCTTTTCTTTTTTCCCTCCTGTTGTGCCTTTCTAGTTCTATACTTAGTCGCATTTTTCAGACGATGGGTTCCCGGGTTGGCGGACTTATGAATCCTCACCCCCATATATAACCTCACATCATGAGTCTGACCGACCGCCGTGATTTTCCATACTTAGACGATTTTACGATCGCGGGTTCCCATGTTGGCAGGATCGAACTCTCATGCTCCCATGTTCCGTGATATACATCTTCCACCAAACGTTTTTGCAATCTACATTTTGATCCCCGGATTCCCCGAACTTCCAAGTCTCATTCCACCTACGATGAGTCCATCCGACCATCGTGCCATTCTATACTTAGCCAATTTCATGCCTTATACCGTCACATAATCATGGGTTCTCAGGTTCACAAAAGTCTCAAATCATATTTCACTCCCATCTGTCCCCGCCACCCTTGCACCCTTCCCAATGCAAATTTACTATGATTTTAATGCTAATAACTTACCATACATGTTCGAAAGTATTTTCATTAATAAGCAAAAGGCTTGAGGAGATCTCCTATTAAAACGAATTAAAACATGATTTACAGAGGATTATATTATCCCCCTCCAACGTTCATTTTTAAACATCATCTGGAGCAAGGGAACGTTCTCGTCAACTTATGGAAGAAACTCGACAATAGTTTTGGGAGATACATTGAATATTTTTGGGCATGAGGACCAACGTTTTCAGTGGTATAGAGCATATTCCTACTACTCATCCCCTTCTTCCCATAAAGAAGTAATCTGGATGTCTGGAATTGCGCGCGTAGGTTGTGTTCTAGAATTATTTGACTGTAAGGAGTTGGTTACCTAGTGCGCCGAGAGATATATTCCAAGACAACAGACTATTCAGTTGTGGGACCATTCCCTTGTCTCTCTATCACCTCAGGTATTCTGTAATATGTTGAGACTTCCCGAGCCAATTCTTACCTTCAAGGGAGAAGTTGCAGGGAGTTCTTAAAGAAGCATGACAATGGATTGAACCTCTTACCTGAATTCCTAGAGAACCCAACACTACTACATATGGGCAGATTATTCCACGAAATTTTTTCACGCTTCAACTAGTTTCTGTTAGCATCGGAAGTCACTCCTGGATTTCTTATAGGAGCAGAGCCCGACACCCATCAGTTTAATGTCACGATTTGTTTATAAAGGGGTGACCGAATGGAGATAAAGGCTCGAGGAGATATCACTCTAACTCAGGGACTATCTCTGGTACGTAAACAACGAAGGAGGTCTGGAATCCCAACTTCATCCAACGGGTTGATTAAAAGGTGAGCAGGTGAAAGACTTGGTAGGAAGGGTGAACAAACAACTTTGGGCAACAGGCTTACAGTAGTTTGCAGAAGAAAGACTCTGGATGCAAGATCCTCTTGGTTCAGGGTCTCAAGGAACTGAAAGGGGACTTGACTGGATCCTCCAATTCCAAGTCACTCAGTGTTAAGAAAAATCACAAGGATTGATCAGAGACAACGTAACTATTACAGTGATCCAACATACATCATCCTATAACAGCTACAACTTGACATTATCCTCCAATTCCGAGCTGTTCTAACATAGTATAAAAAAGACGTAAAAGAAACTGGCATTCATAAGGCAAGAAGTCTCAAAAGTCTATACATAACCAAAGTATCAGTGCTTCATTAAAACCTTACAACCGGGAGCTATGCTCAACCATCGATACTTACAAAATAAAAATAAAAACCGAGCCTATATACTCAGGAAAATTCGCCTAACAGAGGCGTGCCCAGTGACTCACATCTTGATGTCCCCTCAGTCAAACTCGTACTGATATCTTCCTTTAAGCGCCATCTTAACTATGCATGGCCCCTGCAAAGAGGGTAGCCGAGCCATTAAGTGCTGGGCTGGAGTGCACATACTTCTCTGTTGAGATGAGGACTTCGGCATGGCATCTTTGAGAAAATCGATGCACAGGACTTCCTCGAGCAGATGGTTCGCCAGACCCTCCATCCCCTGCAATTAATGAGTGAGGCGAGGTTTCAACCACCCTCTCTCTTCTTCATTCACTCCGAGTAGGTACTAGGATTGAGATCAAGTTGAACTGGCACCTGGAAAACACAGTGATCCCTTTTGTAGCTAAACCTGGTGCTTCGACCCTTTGCGCAGCTCTTTCTATCACCCCCAAGTGACCACGGGCTGTGACCCTATGCTTATTCCCAAAGCACTTTCGACATTCGCGAATGGAAAGAGTTAATTTTTGCTGATTGAAGTTTTGAGGGGCGAGGAGGCGAGGAGCCTAATCGCACACCATGTGTCCGCTTCATATGGATGGTTGAGATCTCTTCCGCGATATTGTGGGCCCAGGCTCTAGACGCCCTCGGCACTTCGTGACTCGTGGCTGGAAGAGGCAGGTCCTTGATTTTAAAAGTTGTGAGGGGTGAGGAGGCGGGGAGCCTAATCGCGCACCATGTGTCCGCTTCAGATGGATGGCTGAGATCTCCTCGGCGATATTGTGGGCCCAGGCTCTGGATGCCCTCGGAACTTCGCGACTCACGAATCCTAACACCAATACTTCGGGACTTCTTGCGGCGAGATCCTGAGGCTTTGTGCCACCTGTATTCCATTCCCTGACTCTGCTATGGCCCCCACTGCCTCCATATGTCGGGATATCGCTTCTTGCAATCTCGCGATCCCCGCACCCAAATTCTCGAGCCTTTTCTTGCGAGGCCCTGATATGCGATCCCATGTGCGGATCCAACGGGTCTTCTCGATCCAGATCCAACGTCTAATCACCTTCTCGCTTCTCACATCCTCGCGACTTGAGATACCCAATGCTTGGGCCTTTACCCTACGAACTCCCGAGTTCGCGAGATCATCGACCTTGGATGATGCCAACGACACTTTGCCCGCTCGCTTGACCTGCTACTTGGAAAAAAACAGGGATCCTCCCGTGCTGCGCTCAGGTGCTTCTTGTGTGACCTGCAGGTCCGGGTGCTCTCGATCCCAGGACAAGAATTATCGCTAACAGTTTCATATTTTTTTTAAACAGGGCGGGATTTTCGTTGTTATTTCCACGAAAGTTCGTCGCAATATCGACGAAAATCTTATTTAAATCTAGTTGGGATTTTCGTTGCTATAGCGACTAACTTTCGTGGCAATAGAGACACAAAGTTTGCCTATCTCATTGGTTGGTGTTAACAGCTAGTTGACTATTTTATCTATATATACATGACTTTAAGAGACTTTGCGACACAATTGCTATATTTTCGACACTGTTCTTGGCTTTTGTTTGAGCTGTTTATTTTTTCCGTCACCCACTAGTTGAACAAATCCAATTCTTGATCTACATAGCTCGGATTTTGAACTTGCAAGGTTAGTATGTTATTTTTTATTGATGTACTCATTTAACTTGTAAATTTTT
>JZKD02S1044409.1:117590-131180 GCA_000966675.3 Picea glauca | reverse complement strand
CAAGTGTTATGTTATCCAACTCCTTCTTTGTATCAAAGGTTCTGCCATTATGTATCATGCGAAATTTGCTTTGATTTCAAATGAAATTGCAAGTTTCATTAGATTTAATATTGATCCATTACAATTCTTTCATGTCAAAGCTTCAGTTAGTTGTTTTTCAATTGCAATGAATTGAAAGGTTATACTTTCCTTTTCTAATGTGAATTGAAGAGACATTTCATTCCTAAATAATTTGCTAACCCCATGAATTACCTTGGTTCATTTAAATTATCTTGGATCAACCAATTTACAATGAATTTTATATTTATTAGGTCAATACAAAATTCACATCCTCTAACTACAAAATCCATACAAAACAATAATTGTTTTCCAAGCTCATATTTATTCATGTTGGCTTGCAATTAATTGTGGGTTAATATGGCATTACCATATTACTATGTAATATGGTAATCCCATATTACATTTTAATATGGCATTACCATATTACAATGTATATGGTAATCCCATATTACAATGTAATATGGTAATACCATATTACATTGTAATATGGTATACCATATTACAATGTAATATGGTAATACCATATCTCGTGTAATTTTTTTTTTTAAACTTAATGTCGTCGTCGTAATATCGACGATAGTTCGTCGAAAAAAAAATGCATTTTGACCATCGTGGAAATAGCGACGAACTTTCGTCGCAAGTTGCCATAGGTTTTCGTCGCACATACAACATCTTCGTCGTAACTTTGGTTTTGATGAATCAATGTCGTCACTATTTCCACAGGTATTCATCGCAAGTTGCCACGGTTTTTCATTGCACGTACATCTGCGTCGTAAGTTTTTGACTTGTCAAAAATTTTCTTCTCAATTGCGACGAAATTTCGTCATAATTGCCACGATTGTTCGTTGTACTTGTGATGAGGTTTCATCGGAATTGCGATGATGCAAAGGGTTAAATGAACTTGAAGGTGGTGACACGTGGAGAGATAATTTTTTTGATGTTTCCATGCACACTTGGATCATCGATAGAGCGATGAAATTATTCCGACGAAAAAAAAACTCAGCTTTCATGGAAATTGCGATGAATAAGTGTGGCAATATCAACGAAAAACCATCACAAATTTGGTCATATGTAATAGTGAAATGACCATCCCTAAGGACATCACGAGATTGTAGGTTGGCTCATTTAAAAATATCTTCCAGGAAATTGCATGGCTTTTCATGAGGATAACAGGACAAGAAACTACATCCAACATCTCCCAGATGATTCTTTACATTCTATATTTTATGGTCAAAGAATAGGCCATCTTCGATTGGGGTAATTTGATTTCCATTGAAATCTCTTCCCAATTGTCACAATACAAGAAGGAGAAGAAATTGTTTATGTCATCTTATTTGGTTTTCACGATAGCGCATTGTTGTCAGTTCCTGATATTGTCTATGTGTAAGAAGGTAAACTACGAATTCGACCCAACAACCTTCTGGTATAAAAGATTATGGAGGCACAAGGCCTCGCATCATTTTTATGAAGTT
The DNA here is from genome assembly GCA_000966675.3 of Picea glauca. NCBI lineage: Eukaryota > Viridiplantae > Streptophyta > Pinopsida > Pinales > Pinaceae > Picea > Picea glauca. Next base: position 129,648 of record JZKD02S1044409.1, on the reverse strand, counting down.
TTTAATGATATTGTCTCAGTTTTTAAAGGCTTGTTGTTTTGAAAGGAGACTCCCTAGATGTCTGACCAGGCGAGTAAATTCCTGGATAGGAAGGGGACACTGGAACAAATGGAGAATTATAAAGTTATAAGGATTTTTGGTTCCAAGGAAACTCCTTCTTTCCTTCTGTGCCACATATCTGACAAAATGTTTTTTGTTGAAATAACAAGGCAATACAACTACTGGTTGCATTTTTCCATGAAAAGAGAAAAACGCAATTCATACCTCTTCCTTGGAAAGTTGGGGACTTCATATTTAGAAATATGAACAAGATTGATGAATTCGCGGGGCACTTCCACAACCTAAATCTAAAATATGATGAAAGAGTAAAAGGGTTCAACCCTAGAAGAATTTTTATAGAACATCTATTGGATGTTATTTTAAACAATTATTTCATTAATGATATTCTGAATGAAGATGGAGATAATGTCTCAGGAAAACCCTCTCATGACACTGGTGACCTGTAAACGATACTCCACACCAATGAGTCGTACAAGCAGAGAGGAAAATTTACTGGTGAGAAGAGTGCCCAATCGACGGCTGTCACTCCAAAAGTACAACATCTCAGAGAAGTGCTCCAACGACCCACAAAATTAAGAAATTAACCCATAGTTATTGAGGCGGAGGAGGAGATAAAAACCCTCCTTCAGGAAAAATCAAAATTTCCCACAAGATTCCCTTGAGGAAGAAAAGAAAAAACATTGTGTAAGAAGAGGAGGGACCTCAAGGTGAAAGATACATTCACAAACTCTCCTTGAGGATATGGAACTCAAAATTGACATCGAAAAAGTGATCCCCAATGTCGACCATCTAGAGAACACTGCTCAACAAAATCCTGAGATGGAAATAATTGAAAGTGAGACCTTCGATGAAGAAGAGTCTTTTGTATTTCAGAGTGTTTTTTTTTACAACGAGTCCAAAAATTTGATTATTGAGAAAATATATGTAAAGAATAAAAAGGTGAAATATCATTGTTGGCACAGGGGCAGACCCGGGGTTCAACGCTACAACAACGCACCAAAAAAATCCTAACTACCGGCCCTTTCGGCAACATCTGCAAAGCAGATGAAGTCTCACACGAGGTAGACGCAGGGGTGGTTGCAATACTTAGATGTCTGCAACCTTATCTGGGACACAGACCTGTGATTCTAATACTTAACAAAGCACTTAGCAGTTAATATTCATCAATATTCAGTGTTATTATACTTCGCAGATAACACTGAGCATCACAACATTTACTTATATCTAAGATCTTTCAGCACTTAGTAAAACATATTAGATCCTGTAGATAAACACTAAGCATATTCATACATATCAAAGATAACATTCATTCATAGCTCATAAGCACAAAGCATAAATATATCTATCTAAACACATCAAAGCACTGAGCAAAGGAAGAGACAAGCATATCAAGTCGAGGCGCATAGCACAACACACAGATTTATCGTGGTTCACCCCCACCCTGGGGCTACGCCCACAAAAGCTTCTTCTTTATTAATGTCTTCAATTGGTTACAACACAAAGCCTCCAAACCTTACTGGGCACATGAAAGAATATCTACGCATCTCACTAGATCCTACTTCCTTGCCTTACAACACAAAGCCTTCTACAGTCTCTCACAGGGACTTGCACTCAGCTCTACAAGTCTTACAGAAAATGCACAAAGCCTTACAATACTTGATCACACAGATCCAACTCTTAGCACTTTAGCCAACTTTCACTAAGAAATCACCAAGTGCACTAAGCAACAACTTCTACTATTTATTACATTTCATATATATATATACATTACAAAAGTGGGCCTAAGAATGGGTGAACCCACGAGCCGACATACCTACCCCATTACATTAACCCAAAACCCTAAAAGGACCCAAAAAGGGGTCTAGCTTCCATGATTTCCACTTGGCGTTGCGCTCCATCTTTGACAAGCTGTCGAAGTCCCAAAAATGGTCAAATATGACCAAGTGTTCCTCAAAACTTGGTCAAGGGCCAACAGGCCCCCAACACTCACCTGTGACTCGTCTCGAGTCACTCAGGTTTGGGTAACTCTTCCTTAAAGGTCTCGATCTTGGTTTGATCTTCTTCGACATGTCTCTGTGCTACTGCTTATTGTTCAACAAACTCCTGAAAAATCACTTCGCTGATAGGTCCTTCTAGTTGTTGCTCGACTATAGAAACTACTTGTTCGAGTAGTGTTCCTCGGCCTTCAATTTATTCAAACAATAGGTAGGCCGCCTCCTGGCTCGGCTGGATTTTCTGGGTGACTTCCATCACTCTGTTCTGCATGGTAAGAATGAGTTGCTAGGCAGTGCGTTGTTCCTGGGATCTCTTCATCCTCTCGATGGGTGACAGGAGCTTAAGCTATGCCTGTACTATATCGGCTTGCTTCTTTTCTTCCTGGAGTTGGGACTCCAGTTTCTTCAACTTCGGGGCTTTAGATAGTTGTTCGTATAGTTGCATGCTTCTGCTACTTAGCTGTTTACATTCTGCAGCAAATGTTTTAATCCTCTCGACTGCGTTTTGAGAATTCAATTCTCACTGGTTACACACTTCTTGCGGAGTCTGTGGTATGGTCTGAAGCTCTAATTCCACAACCCTTTGTTGAAGTTGCTGAATAACTTCAAACAACTTCATCACTTGGCGCTCTATGGGCTCTTCAACCTTCTTCTCTAAGCTGGTCATAGAGAAAAACACTCTGTTGACTGCTTCTTCAATTCCTATCTGCTTTGCGAGCAGTTTCTCTTTCTCTTTTTGGATCTTCGCCCTGTCTGCTTGAAATTTTGCTTGGAGAGCATTCTTATCTTGTTGTGAGGTTCGACATTGTTCAGTAAGTTAATTCTTTGCTTTCTTTAGAGCCTGGGTGGCCTGTACTTTTTATTCCTGAGCACGTCAAAGGCGTACTTTGATTATATCAGCAATCTTGTGGAGCTAAACTGATTCATCTCCTGCTTCTATTGTTCCTTCTGGCAGAGGTGCAGTAGAGGTTTCTCGGCTAGACTAGAGTTCTTGCTGTACTCCCTGGAGTGCGATCTCAATATGGCTATACATTTTTTCCTTCTGCATCTCCTGCTTCTCTATGATTTCCTTTGAAGCATCATTGACCACTACAATAATGAAATCAAAATCATCCAACGTGAGGGAAATTCGCATCTTGGTTACAGGGGTTCTTGGTTTCTTTCTGGAGGAGGATTTCAGAGATGAGACCTTCCTTTTCTTCAATGAGTCTTCTTCATCTTGAGGCGGTGGTACTTTGACTCTCTAGGTTTCTATACCTTCTTCATCATCACCTGCTTCATCTAGTGTAATGGAATCCGTCCTTACAAATAGGATATCAACATCCTGGACTTCTTCAGTCTTCTTCCTCAACTTTTCTTTCTTTGTCTTACTGGGCCCAGGTGTATCCTATGCAGTTTCGTGGATGTCGATGTCAGACATTTATGTAGGGTCTGCTGGAACAAGGAGGTTCACCGACCATTCTTTGGTGATCTCTTCCAGGTCTTCTTCTGTCAGCTTATAATAGGACTGAAGCTATTCCTGGTGCTCACCAGAGTGTGTCTTTAGGTATATAAAGTGGCTGTCCACTCTGAAATTTATCAAAGGTTGAAATCTCTGTAAAGTGTTTGGGGTTATGTGTGGTTTTCTCCTTATGGATTCTTTCAATTGGTTATAGTATGTGTGGAAAACGACATTTGATTTCCATTGCTTGATCATGTTGTTCAAGTACCATAATGTACGGAACTTTGCAGCTAGTGGTTCAAAGGGGTCCAGGTCCAGAAAGGTTGTGCCTTCGAGTATCTCCCATGCAACAAAAGTGATCAGTATCAGGAGCCAGTTAAAATGGAATTCATGCCCCTAATCCTGGTCTTCTCTGCAGTCAATCTCCAATTGATTCACCTGGTACTTCACCCAGTTCATCTGTAGTCCCTCGACGCACTTTCCTGCGAGGTCAAATAGAAATACAGATACTTGTGTTGGTCAATTCTTGCGTACCAACTTCCCTGCGATCAGTTGGCATGCGAGGCACACTGCGCCACTTTCAATGGAAGCTACCTTGTATCCTCTTGCACCTTTCTCAACATCACCATAGGCTTCTTTTATCTTCTGCACAAGAGAGCGGTCTACGGTCTTTCCAGGATAATACTCATGGGGATTAGGGCACTGCATGCTAAGCCCGATGATCCTATTGATCAATTCCAGAACAACATTTATGCGACGATATAACCATAGGTATCCTCCATGGTAACTTGCTAGCAGTAGTTTTACACAAGCATTCAACTCCTCGTGTCTGCCGAAGTGCGGTACTTTCATAATGTTGAACAAAGTAGACTGCACAAGGTTCATCGTCCATTGTTGTGTGATAAGCTTCGAATTATTTCCATTGGTTCTCATCAATTACTTATACGGGGTAAGCATGTTGTAAGCTTTACGGTCCCCCGGGTTGAAGTCACAAAACTTCAACGTTGTAACCTTGTCTTGAACTGTGCATAGTTGTGCACTCCTTTCGGTAGGTATGTAGTGACTAGGGTGTATTCAAAGTCTCTAGGGATATTGTCCCTGTTAATCTCACCGCTCAGAGGGGGTATGTAATTTGGTAGGATGGATGGCACTAACTTCGCGTTGGCTATGTCGTCCTTATGCTTAGTTCTTCTTTCTGCGCCAGCTTGAGATGTTCCTAATCAAGCAATCGATGGGGAGGCTTTCACTCCTCCCATCGATGATGCTTGGACTCCAGTGGACATTCTTCTTTCCGACATGGTTCTCTCAGTCATTAACTAAAGAAGGACCTCTGTGATGGATTCCTCAAGTTCGGTGAGCTCGTCGGACATACACACTCGGGAAAGATAATCAGGGTTACGATGATCTCAAAATGTTGCACTAGGATGAACAATATTCTTGCAATGATCACTATAGACAATCACTAGTTCTGTGGCCTTCGATTTCACAGTTGGCAAAAGTGTTCTTCGGGCACAACGTGGCGAGAAAAATAGGAAATTCGTCAACGGTCTGCTTGCAACGGGTATGAAGCTTTCATGAACATTGATCCATTTGTTATGGTGTGGTCCAATGGTCTGGTAGTGATATTTTAATGCTTTTATTCCTGTTTGGGACAGAAGTCGAATGGGTATATCGGTCCAATAACTATATTTCTTCACTACGACGAAGTACCATATGTTGTTCTGGTATCCCGACGAAGCTCAATTCCTGTGATTTTTCCTTCTACGAAGTTCCCTGTGGAATCTTCTGTAACTTTTCGATCTTGGCTCTCTTCTTACTTAGCTTCCTAGCCTTCTTCCCAGTGAGCTTCATATATATCATCCTTTTTTCATTCTGGTCCTTATCCTCTCTCGACATAGTCGCTTCGTGATGCTGAGATTCTTTCTTCATATCCAAGGGTAATACACCTTCATCATATGGATTAGGTATTTCGGTCTTCTGTGGTTCCTCTAATGCTCTTATAGATTTGATATCCAAGTCCCTAGTGTTTAATAACTTAGTTATGTTCTCTCGTTCTTCCATCAAGTAGGCGATCTTTTTAGTCATAAATTCCATGAGTTCTTACTTCTTTTGTTCTAGGGATTCCTTTTCTTCTTTTCTTTGGATCTGGTCTTTTTCAATCCAGATCTTGCCTAACAAAGCTGGAAATGGGTCATAGTCCTCAATAAATTTAATAACTTCTAATTCTTCCTCCTTCGAAGCTCCATGGGTACTCATAGCTATCTGGGTAATCCTGCCACATAGGGTTACCATTTTTCCTTTAAACAATCCTATTTTTCCTAGTGAAGGAACCATAAGAGGCCTTCCTAGGGTTTCCCAAGTACTTTCTGTCATAATGTTCATCTTTGTTCCCTCATTTAGAGAACAGTCAATGTCGAAGTCTCCTATTCTTACTTCGATTTTCTCCTTTTCTTTGAAGATCTCTGACAAACTAGCATCTTTATGTTCATCCAGGGTTTCTTTCATTTTCAGCAACATAATCGATGATTCTTTCTGGGGTTCTTCTATAATATTAGTCTCTTGATCTCCTTCAGGGTTTGATTGCTTTCTATTCAGCTTTTCAAGTCTAGCAATCATTCTAGGGAAATCCAATACTTCATGGTCCATAGCCTTAAAATATAGGCAACCAGGGTTTTTCCCAGGGAATTCCCTAGCAAGATGTCCCGGTCTTCTGCAACTATAATAAAGAGTTAAGCCTCTCTTTCTCTTCAATGATCCCCAAATTTTCTTATACCGCGTGCTAGGATCATAATGGCGAACCTGCAAAAATTTCTTTCTAGGATCTTGCATCCATTTGTTAGCACAAAAATTCTTTCTATTGATAGGTATAACATATCTATCATTATTCTTATCAGATCTATTCGTATCAAACATTATGTCATCTAATAATGCCCTAGTTTTCAAGCTAGGACAAAATCTATCAAGCATAGCTAAAATCCATACTTTAGAAAAAAACAAATTCAACTCTTTTACTTCTACAAGGCACAAATATTCCAGATCTAAGAACTTTTAACTATTCTTACCTTTATCGGAGCACAAAGCTTACATATATTACTTCTTTTCTTCAGTATCAACCTCTTTTCTTGCAGATCTGACTTCTTTCCTTCAGATATTTCCTTCCTTATTTAGCACAGATCTTTTTTAGATCAAGTGGATCACTGCGCACTAGGGCATAGATCCATGCACAAAGCATTTACAATTTCAGGACTAATATTTGCACGAATCTTCTTCTGCTCAGTTCCCAGCAATCACAGTTTTAGTCCCGAAAACGGAACCATTTGTTGGCACAGGGGAAGACCCGGGGTTCAATGCTACAACAATGCACCAACAAAACCCTAACTACTAGCCCTTTTGGCAACACCTGCAAAGCAAATGAAGTCTCACCCGAGGTAGAGGCAAGGGTGGTTGTAGGACTCATATGTCTGCAACCTTAGCTGGGAAATAGACCTGTGATTCTAACACTTAACAGAGCACTTAGTAGTTAATCTTCATCAATATTCAGTCTTATTATACTTCGTAGATAGCACAGAGCATCACAACATTTACTTAGATCTAAGATCTTTCAACACTTAGTAAAACAGATCAAATCCTGTAGATCAACACTAAGCATATTCATACATATCAGAGATAACATTCATTCATAGCTCATAAGGACAAAGCATAAATATATCTATCTAAACACATCAAAGAACTGAGCAAAGGAGGAGACAAGCATATCAAGTCAAGGTGCATAACAGAACACACAGATTTACCGTGGTTCACCCCCACCCTGGGGCTACGTCTACAAAATATTCTTCTTTATTAATGTCCTCAATTGGTTACAACACAAAGCCTCCAAACCTTACTGCGCAAAGGACAAAATATCTGCACAACTTGCTAGATCCTTCTTTCTTGCCTTACAACACAAAGCCTTCTACAATCTCTCACAGGGACTTGCACCCAACTCTGCAAGTCTTACACAAAATGCAAAAAGCCTTACAATACTTGATCACACAGATCCAACTCTTAGCACTTTAGCCAACTTTCACTAAGCAATCACCAAGTGCACTAAACAACAACTTCTACTATTTCTTACATTTCCTATATATTTATACATTACAAAAGTGGGCCTAAGCGCGGGTGAACCCACGGGCCAACATCCCTTCCCCATTACATTAACCCAAAACCCTAAAAGGACCCAAAAAGGGGTCTATCTTCCACGATTTACGCTTCACATTGCGCTCCATCTTTGACAAGCTGTCTAAGTCCCAAAAATGGTCAAATATGACCAAGTGTTCCTCAAAACTTGGTCAAGGGCCAACAGGCCCCCAACACTCACCCATGACTTGTCCCGAGTCACTCAGGTTTGGGTAACTCTGCCTCAAAGGTCTCAATCTTGGCTCGAGATTCTTTGACTTGTCTCTGTTCTACTGCTTCTTGGTCAACAAAATCCTGAAAAACCACTTCGCTGATAGGTCCTTCTAGTTGCTGCTTGATTGTAGAAACTACTTGTTCGAGTAGTGTTCCTCGGCCTTCAATTTCTTCAAACAATAGGTAGGCCGCCTCCTGGCTCAACTGGAGTTTCTAGGTGACTTCCATCACTCAGTTTTGCATGGTAAGAACGCGTTGCTAGGAAGTGCACTATTCCTGGGATCTCTTCATCCTCTCGATGGGTGATAGGAGCTTGAGTTATGCTTGTACTGTATCGGCTTGCTTCTTTTCTTCCTCAAGTTGGGACTCCAGTTTTTTCAACTCCGGGGCTTCATATAGTTGTTCGTATATTTGCGTGCTTCTGATACTTAGTTGTTTACAGTCTACAACAAGTTCTTTAATCCTCTTGACTGTGTTAAGAGCATTCAATTCTCGCTTTTCGCGCACTTCTTGCGGAGTCTGTGGTATGGTCTGAAGCTCTAATTCCATGACCCTTTGTTGAAGTTGTTGAATAACTTCAACCAACTTGATCACTTGGCGCTCTATGGGCTCTTCAGCCTTCTTCTCTAAGCTAGTCATAGAGCGAAACACTCTGTTGACTGCTTCTTCAATTCCTATCTTCTTTGCGAGCAACTACTCTTTATCTTTTTGGATCTTCGCCCTGTCTTCTTCAAATTTTTCTTGGAGATCATTCTTATCTTGTTGTGCGGTTCGACGTTGTTCAGTAAGTTACTTTTGTGCTTTCTTTAGGGCCTGGGTGGCCTGTGCTTTTTCTTCCTAAGCACGTCGAAGGCGTACTTTGATTGTATCAACAATCTTGTCGAGCTGAACTAATTCATCTCCCACTTCTGTTGTTCCTTCTGGAAGAGGTACAATAGAGGTTGCTCGGCTAGACTGGAGTGCTTGCTGTACTCCTTGGAGTGCGATCTCAATCTGGCTATACATTTGTTCTTGCTTTGCCTCTTGCTTCTCTATGATTTCCTTTGAAGCATCATTTACCACTATAATAATGAAATCAAAATCATCCAATGTGAGGGAAGTTCACATATTGGTTATAGGGGTTCTTGGTTTCTTTCTGGAGGAAGATTTCAGAGGTGAGACCTTCCTTTTCTTCGATGAGTCTTCTTCGTCCCGAGGCGATGGTACTTTGACTCTCTGGGTTTCTGTACCTTCTTCATCATCACCTACTTCATCTGGTATAATGGAAGTCATCCTTATAGATAGGTTGTCAACATCCTGGACTTCTTCAGTCTTCTTCGTCAACTTTTCTTTCTTTGTCTTACTGGGCCCAGGTGTATCCTGCACAGTTCTAGGGCTGTCGATGTCGGACATTTCTGTGGGGTCTGCTGGAACAAGGAGGTCCATTGACCATTCTTTGGTGATCTCTTCCAAGTCTTCTTCTGTCAGATTATAATAGGACTGAATTTGTTCCTGGTGCTCATCAATGAATGGGGTTAGGTATATAAAATGGTGGTTCGCGCTGAACTTTATCAGAGGTCAGAATATCTGTAAAGTGTTCGGGGTTATGCGTGGTTTGCTCCTTATGCCTTTTTTCAATTGGTTATAGTACGTGTGGAAAATGACATTTGATTTCCATTTCTTGTTCATGTCGTTCGAGTACCATAATGTACTAAACTTCCCAGCTAGTGGTTCAAAGGGGTCTAGGTCCAGGAAGGTTGCACCTTCCAGTAGCTCCCATGCAACAAAAGTGATCAGTATCAGGAGTCAGATAAAATGGAATTCATGCCCCTAATCCTGGGCTTCTCTGCAGTTGATTCACTAGGTACTTCGCCCAGTTCATCTGCAGTCCATCGACGCACTTTCCTGCGAGGTCAACTACAAAGCCAGATACATGTGTTGGTCGATTCTTGCGTACTAAATTCCCTGCGATCAGTTGGCATGTGAGGCACACTGCGCCACTTTCAATGGAAGCTACCTTGTAGCCTCTCGTTTCTTTCTTAACATCACCATAGGCTTCTTTGATCTTCTGCGCAAGAGCTCGGTCTACGGTCTTTCCAAGATAGTACTCATGGGGATCAGGGCCCTGCATACTAAGCCCGATGATCCTATTGATCAACATCGGATCAATAGTTATGCGACGATATAACCACAGGTATCCTCCGTGGTAACTTTCTAGCAATAGTTTTACACAAGCATTCATCTCCTGGTGTATGCCGAAGTGCAGTACTTTAATAACGTTGAGCAAAGTAGATTGCGCGACGTTCATCGTCCATTGCTGTAGGATAAGTTTCAATTTCTTTCCCTTAGTTCTCGTTAAGTACTTATATGGGGTGAGCATGCTGTAAGATTTATGGTCCCCCAGGTTGAAGTCACAAAAATTCAATGCTGTAACCTTGTCTTGATCTGCACGTAGGTGTGCACTCCTTTCGGTAGGTATGCAGTGACTAGGGTGTATTCAAAGTCTCTAGGGACATTGTCCCTGTTAATCTCACCACTCAGAGGGGGTATGTAAGCTGGTAGGATTGATGGTACTAACTTCGCATTGGCTATGTCATCCTTATGCTTAGTTCTTCTTTCTGCACCGGCTCGAGATGTTCCTGCTCGAGCAGTCGATGGGGAGGCTTTTACTCCTCCCGTCGATGATTCTTGGACTTTGGTGGGAATTATTCTTTCCTACATGGTTCTCTCAATCATTAACTCAAGAAGGACCTCTCTGACGGATTCCTCAAGTTCGTTGAGCTTGTCGGATATACACACTCGGGAAATATAATCAGGGTCACGATGATCTCAAAATGCTACACTAGGATGAACAATCTGCTTGCAATGATCACTGTAGACAATCACTAGTTCTGCGGGCTTCGATTTCTCAATTGGCAAAAGTGTTCTTCGGGCACAACGCGGTGAGAAAAATAGGAAATTCATCAGTTTTCTGCTTGCAACGGGTATGAAGCTTTCATGAACGTTGATCCATTCGTTATGGCATGGTCCAACGGTTTGGTAGTGATATTTTAATGCTTTTATGCCCGTTCGGGACAAAATTCGAACGGGTATATCAGTCCAACGACTATATTTCTTCACCATGACGAAGTGCCATATGTCGTTGTTCTGGTATCCCAATGAAGCTCAATTCCTGTGATTTTTCCTTCTACGAAGTTCCCTGTGGAATCTTCTATAACTTTTCGATCTTGGCTCTCTTCTTACTTAGATTCCTAGCCTTCTTCCCAGTGAGTTTCATCTCGATCATCCTTTTTTCATTCTGATCCTTATCCTCTCTCGACATAGTTGTTCATGATGCTGAGATTCTTTCTTCAGATCCAAGGGTAATACACCTTCATCATATGGATTAGGTATTTCGGTCTTCTGTGGTTCCTCTAATTCTCTTATAGCTTTGACATCCAAGTCCTTGGTGTTTAATAACTTAGTTTCGTTCTCTTGTTCTTCCATCAAGTAGGCGATCTTTCTAGTCATAAATTCCATGAGTTCTTGCTTCTTTTGTTCTAGGGCTTCCTTTTCTTCTTTTCTTTGAATCTGGTCTTTTTCAATCCAGATATTGCCTAACAAAGATGGAAATGGGGCATATTCCTCAATAAATTTAATAACTTCTAATTCTTCCTCCGTCGAAGCTCCATGGGTACTCATAGCTATCCAGGTAATCCTGCCACATAGGGTTACCATTTTTCCTTGTTGAAATAATGTAACTGCGAAGAGCATTCTTATTATTATTTTATAATTGGATTAAATCCCCATTGTGGATTAATCATGTCATTATTATTATTATTGTTATTTTATTAATCCCCATTGAGGATTAATCATGTCGGTAATTGTATAAGGACCAAATCCCCTTTTGCGGATTGGTCATCGGACAATTACAAAGGAAAAAATAAGAAGTCGGCCCCAATAGTTATTATGGATGACCCAGAATTAATTAAAGGTGGGTTTACCCACCCAGAGTGAGAGGTCGGCCCTTCTAGTTGTGACCTTTCACACGTGGCAGTCTGGTATAAATAAGAGGCTAGCACCTCACTTCAAACAAACAACTCACTTGCTCATTCTCTTATGAGGCAAGCTGCAATTACCAGTTGGAGAGAGGGAGAAGAGTGGCACATCTCTTGGGAAGGACTTTCTGTATTGGTTTGAGTTATCTCTTGAACAT
>JZKD02S1044409.1:103347-117123 GCA_000966675.3 Picea glauca | reverse complement strand
TTCCCAGGATAAATGTTGTGTCTCTTGTGAATGTGTATTTCTCAGTGATCTTTTTCTTATTATGCTCTTATCTAATGAAATGCAAAGAACTATAATAATGGCATAAACATTAACATTAAACAATCCTATTTTTCCTAGTGAAGGAACCATAGCAGGCCTTCCTAGGGTTTCCCAAGTACTTTATGTCATACTGTTCATCTGTGTTACCTCATCCAGAGAACAGTCAATGTCAAAGTCTCCTATTCTTACTTCGACTTTCTCCTTTTATTTGAAGATCTCTGACAAACTAACATCTTTATGTTCATCCAGGGTTTCTTTCATTTTTAGCAACATAATCTCTGATTATTTCTAGGGTTCTTCTATAATCTTAGTCTCTTGATCTCCTTCAGGGTTTGCTTGCTCTCTATTCAACTTTTCAAGTCTAGTAATCATTCTATGGAAATCCAATACTTCATGGTCCATAGCCTTACAATGTAGGCAACTAGGGTTTCTCCCAGGGAATTCCTTTGCAAGATGTCCCGGTCTTCTACAAATGTAACAAAGAGTTAATCCTCTCTTTCTCTTCAATGATCCCCAATGATGTAGGAGAATCGCAAGTATCAAGTGAGCGTGGGGCAAGCACAATGTATTTTTGAGCACATGATAATTTCTTGAAAAACTTTTTGAAGTTGATGCGCCAAATCTTTAATGCAACCATTTATGAAGGAGCACCTTTGTATATTGTATTGGACCTTGAGCGATTCACTCTCGTCCTTAGTAGATAGGAGGCATTTAATCTAGTTAATGCAGGTAGATAGACTTGAATTCATAGATTAGACAGTTTTAGAAAGGAGGAGGGAAAACAAATATAGACACCCTCATTGTATATTGTAGAAGAAGCATGATTATTGAAGAAGGAAGAGCACAGGAGAATAGCAGAGAGCTGTAGAAGAACATCCATGTATAGATATTGAATTAATAGAAGAGGTTGATTCAAATCCATGGTTTGTGTCTGTTCTATGTATGTTGATGTTAAATGATGTGCTCATGAGTGTTCGTTTTCCTGTTATGCATTTTATTTATTGTTGTGTATGTGCTTTCATGTTTGAGTTTGGAATCTGAGGGGAAGAAGAAATGAGTTTCAATTGTTTCTCTATCTGAGTGAGGATTTCTGCAAGGAGTGCAGTCGAAAATGTCCGCAAGGTGTGCGTTTATGGAGGTTCAGGTAGTTTAACTCTTTTTCTCATTCACCCATAAGTGAAATTGGGTTACTGGAGTCGTGCAAGGAGTGCACAAGCTAAGAGAGAGCATCAGTTGTGAATCTGAGCAAAGCTTTGAAGGACTGCTGCTAAAGGTGTGCGCAGGGTCGAAGAAACCCAAACACTTGAAGTGTTTGTAGGTTTCCGTAAGGAGGGCGTGCAAAGGGTTCTCTTTTTCTAAGAGACTGAGAAGTTGGAGAAAGCTCAAGAGGGATAAAACCTTCAGAACCTAAGGAAGGGTTGCACAGAGAGTTCGTGCCGTGGAGCATCTAAAACAAGTGTTGCAGGGTTGCACGCAGGAGGACAAGTGAGTGCAAAGGAACACTTAGTTGTTTTAAAAGAAATACCAACAAGGAGGAAGGTGCCACCGTGCAGCCAGTTGTCAGCACGTCGAAAAGAAGGGAAGCGCCATTGTGGGAGCCAATTGTCCGTATAGCAGTGAATCAAGATATTGAGGCATCGGGGTTTCAGAAGTCAAGAGACTCAAAACCTTTCAAGTCTCGAAACACCGGGGAAGTCCTAGCCATGGATCTTAGGGCGGACATGCGTCAGAAGATCCGAGAGGAGTCGGGGTTCAGCATTTCAGGGTTCCTGAGTACAAAGAAAATGTTGCACCAGGAATCGCGAAACTCCGAAACGCGATTTCCTGATAGGCCAAAGGAGTGGGGGCCACATGAGTCGACGAGGTGAACAGGTGGCATATTTCATAGGGGTTTCAGGAAGTGAAGCTCCGAGGGAAACTTTGCACTTGGATTCGTGATCCCACAATGTCGAAAACTCCGACAAGAGGTAAGACTGTGGTCTTATGGATTAGCGGTCATGTGGACTGGAAGTCTAGCCAGGAGGGGCTAAAGAAGAAAGAGAAACATTTCAGCATATCGGGGTTCGGGGTTTGGTAAAGTGAAGTCTTTGAAACGTCGTGAGTGCCGAAATCTCGACAGGAAAAAATCCGATATGGACGCGAAGGTCAGCGTTGACTTGCATCGGGGTTCGGGGTTTGAAAATCCAAAACACTCAACCACAGGAATCACGAAATTGCGAAGTCCAATTTCTCGATTGGAAAAGGGAGATCTCGTGGAGATTCTGTGGGTGTGGAAAATTCCCGATAGGGAATTAGAAGAGATTTTCAATTCTTCGGTCCAAGAAAGGAGAAGGTCCTGTGAGCGGACGTGCCCTGCAGAGCACGACTGCGTCAAGTGGTATCATAGTGTATTTCTTGCTTGTATATTTCAGGCAGGAGGAGGCAGAAGGAGATAAAAGAGCACTCTGATACACGTCAAGTGGTATCAGAGCTTATTTCTTGATTGTATATTTCAGGCAAGAGAGGCAAGAGGAAAAGAGCACTATGATACATGTCAAGTGGTATCAGAGCGAGAAAATTTCTTTGCTTTCTGTAGCAGAGAAGAAGGAAATTCACCATGCCGCCAAGGAGACGGGATAGACAGTCACCCGATCCAGAGGAAAGAGAAAACCCGAGGAGAAGGGGTAGGCAAGCACAAAATCCAGAAATGGAAAGAGAGATACGTGATCTACGAGCTAGACTCGAAGATATGGAGACAACGCAAAGACGCACAGTCAGTGCGGGGGATCTTAGAGATTCAGAGGGTGAAGTTGAAGCTGAACATGGGGAAGAAGTTGTAGCCAAGGATGCAGTCAATGAACGTCTAATCAAATCTATTGCATGGATGGGTGCAAAAACGAAGATGGACATTCCAGTTTATGAGGGGAATCTGGATGCAGAAGAGATTCTAGATTGGATTAGAGCTCTGGATACATACTTCGATTATGAAGATGTCGAAGAGGATAAGAAAGTCAGGCATGCTGTCACGAGGTTGAAGGGACATGCAACATTATGGTGGGATGAGCTACAAGAATATAGACAGTGCAAGGGCAAGAAGAAAATTAAAAGTTGGGATCGAATGATTGCAAATATGAAGGCAAAGTTCCTCCCCAGAGATTATCAAATCACTCTGTTTAGGAGGATGCAAAACCTGAGACAGAAGCTGATGACAGTAAAAGAATACATGGAGGAATTCTATCGACTGACCATTAGGGCAGGTCATCAGGAGAGCGATGATGATAAAGTTGCCAGGTATATGAATGGCCTGAGATACGATATCCAGGACGAGATGAGTATGACAACCATCCGAACGATGGAGGATGCCTATCAAATGTTTTTGAAAGCTGAAGAGAAGATGAGCCGTAAGCAAGGTTAGCGAGGTCGAGGTAGGAGTCATCCCAAAGGCAAATAAGTTGCCCAAGATAAATACCAGAAGCCCAAGGATGACTGGAAAAAGCCTCAGACTAGAACTGAGAGAGGTGGAAGTTCACAGCGAGGCCAGAATGCTGAACAGAGAGGGAAGCGTATAGGGCAGAGCGGAGGATACGCTGATAATAACATGTTTCCTCGTACTAGAGGTAGAGGAAGAGGAAGAGGTGGAGTAATCAGATGCTTGACGTGTGGAAAAAATGGGCACAAGTCATTCGACTGTCCAGATAAAAAGAAGGATGGAGGAGTAGCTCACATCGCTGAGGCACATAGGCGAGATGTTAAGGCAAAAGATGCAGAAGGCGAAAGGTCGTTGATGATGCAGAAAGTTCTCTTAACACAAGAGAAGGAGGTGTAGGACTCAACTCAAAGAAATAGACTTTTCAGAACTGCTTGCAAAACTAAGGATAGGGTATGTAAGGTTATCGTGGACAGTGGTAGCACAGATAATCTCGTTTCAACCGAGATGGTAGAGAAGCTGGAGCTGGAGATGACTGATCACTCGAGTCCATACAAAGTTTCATGGCTACAGAAGGGACATCAGGTAAATTTCACTAAACAGTGTTTAGTTGAATTCAAAATAGGAGGGTATAATGATAAAATACTCTGTGATGTTATTCCTATGGATGTCTATCATTTATTGCTAGGCAGACCATGGCAATATGACAGGAACGTAATTCATGATGGGAAGATGAATACATATACTCTAGAGAAGAATGGGAGAACACACATGTTGCTTCCAATAAAAGATAAGGAGGTAAAACTGGAAGTACGTAACACCGTACTTCTCATGAGTGGGAAGGAACTTCTTACCGAGGTTAAGAAGAAGGAGGATCCGCAATTCTTTGTGGTCAGAAAATCGAGAATTGTTCTGACTAGCACAAGAATGGACGATTTGCCAGAAGAAATTCAGGAACTACTGGAAGAGTTCGTTGACATCATGGTGGACGAATTACCTCATTCATTACCACCAATGAGGAGTGTGAGTCACCATATAGACCTCATACCAGGAGTTAGTTTGCTGAATAAATCCACGTACAGGTTGACGCCACAAGAAAATGAAGAGGTCAAGAAGTAGGTCCAGGAGCTGCTAGACAAAGGATTGGTCAGGGAAAGTTTGAGCCCGTGTGCCGTTCCAACGATACTCAGTCCAAAAAAATATGGAGGTTGGAGAATGTGTACCGACACAAGGGCCATCAACAAGATAACTATCAGGTATAGATTCCCATTGCCAAGAATGGATGATTTGATGGATTTCTTAAGTGGAGCAATTTTTTTTTCAAAGATTGATTTGAAGAGTGGATATCACCAAATTCGCATGAGAGAAGGTGATGAGTGGAAAACAACATTCAAGACAAATGAAGGTTTGTATGAATGGCTTGTCATGCCGTTTGGCTTGACAAATGCGCCAAGTACCTTTATGAGGTTGATGAATGAAGTCCTGAGGGAATTCATCAGGAAGTTTGTCATCGTATATCTGGATGATATACTAATTTTCAGTAAAACGAAAGCTGAACATTTGAAGCATTTAGCTATAGTAATGAGGAAGCTGCAATAGGAGAAGCTGTTGATTAACATGAGAAAATATTCATTTATGAAGAAATAACTCATTTAATTGGGATTTATTATATCTGCGAATGAATTGAAGATGGATCTAGATAAGGTGGAGGTAATTAAAAATTGGCCATCACCGAGAAATATTTTTGAGGTGAGGAGTTTTCATGGTTTGGCTAGTTTCTACCGAAAATTCATTTGGAATTTCAGTGGAATTAGTGCAGCGATGATGGATACAGTAAAAAAAAGACATAAATCTTTTCACTGGATTGAAGAGGCGGAGAAAAGTTTCAAATTGTTGAAACGAAAGATCACGGAACAACCGGTTCTGGTGTTTCCGGATTTCCAAAAGACGTTTCAAGTAAAATGTGATGCAAGCGGGTTTTCCATAGGAGCGGTCTTGAGTCAGGAGGACAGAACAATTGCATATTTCAGTGAGAAGTTGAGTGAGGAAAAAGAAAAGTACGCCACGTATGATAAGGAATTCTATGCCATCATACATGCATTGAAAAAATGGAGGCACTATTTGATTCCAAAGGAATTTGTTTTATATAGTGATAACCATCCATTACAATTTGTGACTCAACAGGAGAAGTTGAATCAGAGGGATGTTAAGTGGGTCGAATACATGCAGAATTTCACTTTTATAATTAAGCATATTTCGGGTACTGCTAACAAAGTGGTTGATGCTTTGAGCAGGAAATGTTTGTTGATGTAGGAGTTCAAAGTCAGAACGTTAGGCTTTGATGATCTCAGGGATATGTATGTAAATGATCAGGATTTTAGAGAAGTGTACGGAGCAGCTGAGAACCCAGTTCTCATAGATAGAAGCCAGTGGATAGAGTACATGATCCAGGAAGGATTGTTGTTCAAGGGAAATCAATTGTGTATTCCAAATTGTTCCATGAGGGAGAATCTGCTGAAGGAGAAACACAACGGAGGATTGGCTAGACACTTCGGTCATGATAAGACATTTGCAAAGATGAGCGAGTCATACTTTTGGCCAGGGATGTGGTCAGAGGTCAAGAGGTTTGTAGACAGATGCAGGATTTGCTAGCATTCAAAGGGAAGAAAGAAGAATGCAAGATTCTATCAACCATTACCAATACCCGAGAGGCCGTGGGATGAAATCAACATGGATTTCGTATTGGGATTGCCAAGGACACAAAGAGGATTTGATTCAGTCTTTTTGGTAGTGGATAGGTTTTCCAAGATGGCACATTTTATCCCATGCCAGAAAACCAGTGATGCGACTCATATCGAAAATCTGTTTTTCAAAGAGGTCGTTCGACTTCACGACTTACCCAGAAGTATAGTTTCAGACAGAGATACAAATTTTGTGGGACATTTCTGGAGGACACTGTGGAAGAAGATGGGGACTAGCTTGAGTTTTAGTTCTGCCTATCATCCTCAGATGGATGGGCAAACAAAAGTGGTGAACATAAGTCTGGGAGACTTGCTGAGAAGCTTGGTGACAGAGCACCACAGCCAGTAGGATAGTATATTGCCGCAGGCAGAGTTCGCATATAATGACTTAGTGAACAGGAGCATAGGCCAAATTCCATTTCAGATTGTGTATGGCATGCATCCGAGAGGAGTTTCTGAATTAAGGGATTCAGAACAAACTGCGACTCGGAGCGCAAGTGCCGAAGATTTCGCAGAAGCGATGAGAGAACTTGATGGCCAGGTGAAGCAACAACTGCTAGATTCAAGTCACGAATATAAGCACAGATCCGACCAGTGGAAGAGACAACTTCAGTTCGAGGTTGGTGAATTAGTTCTGGCACATTTGAGGAAAGAGATGTTCCCGAGGGGAACATACAATAAATTGAAAATGAAGAAAATCGGGCCATGTAAGGTCTTGAAGAAATTGGGGGAAAATGCTTATGAGATCAAGTTACCGGATGGGATCGAAATATCTCCGATATTCAACGTCTCAGATTTATACCCATATAAACTTGAGGAAGCAGGAACAAGTGATAAACAACCAGAGGTTCAGTGGCAGAAGCAGATTCCAGTTGCAGAGAAGCCACAGATGGAATAGATACTGGATAAACGAGTGGGTAAGAAGACCAAGAGGAAAGAATACTATGAGTATCTGGTCAAATGGAAGGGCCATCCAGTGGAAGATGCCAACTGGGAGAACGAAGCAGAGATACAAAAGCATGGATATAGTGTGAAAGAGCTCATGGACAGAATCCCATGAAAATTTTCAAGCGAGGGAGTACGATGCAGGAGCGTCGCAAATATCAAGCAAGCGTGGGGCAAGCGCAATGTATTTTTGAGCACATGATAATTGCTTCAAAAACTTTTTGAAGTTGATGCGCCAAATATTTAATGTAGCCATTTATGAAGGAGTGCCTTTGTATATTGTATTGGACCTTGAGCGATTCGCTCTCGTCCTTAGTAGATAGGAGGCATTTAATCTAGTTAATGCAGGTAGATAGACTTGAATTCATAGATTAAACAGTTTTAGAAAGGAGGAGGGAAAATGGATATAAACACCCTCATTGTATATTGTAGAAGAAGCATGATTATTGAAGCAGGAAGAGCACAGGAGAATAGCAGAGAGTTGTAGAAGAAAATCCATGTATAGATCTTGAATTAATAGAAGAAGTTGATTCAAATCCATGGTTTGTGTCTGTTCTTTGTATGGTTATGTTAAATGATGTGCTCATGAGTGTTTGTTTTCCTGTTATGCATTTTCTTTATTGTTGTGTATGTGCTTTCATGTTTGAGTTTGGAATCTGAGCGGAAGAAGAAATGAGTTTCAATTGTTTCTCTATTTGAGTGAGGATTTCTGCAAGGAGTGCAGTCGAAAATGTCCGCAAGGTGTGCGTTGACGGAGGTTTAGGTAGTTTAACTCTTGTTCTCGTTCACCCAGAAGTGAAATTGGGTTACTGGAGCCGTGCAAGGAGTGTGCAGGATAAGAGAGAGTCTCAGTTGTGAATCTGAGCGAAGCATTGAAGGACTGCTGCTCCAGGTGTGCGCAGGGTCGAAGAAACCCAAACACTTGAAGTGTTTGCAGGTTGTCGTAAGGAGGGCGTGCAAAGGGTTCTCTTTTTCTAAGAGACTGAGAAGTTGGAGAAAGATCAAGAGGGATAAAACCTTCAGAACCTAAGGAAGGGTTGCACAGGGATTTCGTGCCGTGGAGCATCTAAAACAAGTGTTGCAGGGTTGCATGCAGGAGGACGAGTGAGCGCAGAGGAACACTTAGTTATTTTCAAAGAAATCCCAACAAGGAGGAAGGTGCCACCGTGTGGCCAGCTGTCAGCACGTCGAAAGGAAGGGAAGTGCCATTGTGGGAGCGAACTGTCCGTATAGCGGTGAATCGGGATATTGAGGCATCGGGGTTTCAGAAGTCAAGAGACTCGAAACCTTTCAAGTCTCAAAACACAGGGGAAGTCCTAGCCGTGGATCTCAGGGTGGACACGCGTCAGAAGATCCGAGAGGAGTCAGGGTTCAGCATTTCAGGGTTCCTGAATACAAAGAAAACGTTGCACCAGGAATCGCGAAACTCCGAAACGCGATTTCCCACAGGCCAAAGGAGTGGGGGCCACAGGAGTCGGCGAGGTGAACAGGTGGCAGATTTCATCGGGGTTTCGGGAAGTGAAGCTCCGAGGGAAACTTTGCAATTGGATTCGCGATCCTGCGAAGTCTGAAACTCCGACAGGAGGTAATACTATGGTTTTATGGATTAGTGGTCATGTGGACCAGAAGTCTAGCCAGGAGGGGCTAAAGAAGAAAGAGAAGCATTTCGACATATCGGGGTTCGAGGTTTGGTAAAGCGAATTGTTTGAAACATCGCGAGTGCCGAAATCCCGATAGGAGAAAATCCGATACGGACGCGAAGGTCAGCATTGACCTGCATCAGTGTTTGAAAATCCAAAACACTCGACCACAGGAATTGCAAAATTGCGAAGTCCGATTTCCCGATTGGAACAGGGAAATCTCGTGGAGATTCTGTGGGTCTGGAAAATTCCCGATAGGGAATTATAAGAGCTTTTCATTTATTCGGGCCAAGAAAGGAGAAGGTCCTATGAGCGGACGTGCCTTGCGGAGTACGACTACGTCACCCAAATTTTCTTATACCGCGCGCTAGGATCATAATTTTGAAACTGCAAAAATTTCTTTCTAGGATCTTGCATCCATTGGTTAGCACAAAAATTCTTTAATGCATAGGTATAACATATCTATCATTATTCTTATCAGATCTATTCATATCAAATGTTTCGTCATCTAATAATTCCCTAGTGTTCAATCTAGGACAAAATCTATCAAGCAAACCTAAATCCATACTTTAGACAAAAATTTTCACCTCTTTTACTTCTACAGGGCACAAAGCTTCCAGATCTAAGAAGTTTTAACTATTCTTACCTTTATCGGAGCACAAAGCTTACATATCTTACTTCTTTTATTCAGTATCAACCTCTTTTCTTGCAGATCTGACTTCTTTCCTTCAGATCTGTCCTTCCTTCTTCAGCATAGAGTTTTTTTAGATCAAGTGGATCACTGTGCACTAGGGCATAGATCCATGCACAAAGCATTTACAATTTCAGGACTAATATTTGCACAAATCTTCTTCTTCTCACTTCCCAGCAATCACAGTTTCAGTCCCGACAATGGAACCATTTGTTGGCACAGGGGCAGACCCGGGGTTCAATGCTACAACAATGCACCAACAAAACCCTAACTACTGGCCCTTTTGGCAACACCTGCAAAGAAAATGAAGTCTCACCCGAGGTTGAGGCAAGGGTGGTTGTAGGACTCATATGTCTGCAACCTTAGCTGGGAAATAGACCTGTGATTCTAACACTTAACAGAGCACTTAGCAATTAATCTTCATCAATATTCAGTCTTATTGTACTTCACAGATAACACGGAGCATCACAACATTTACTTAGATATAAGATCTTTTAGCACTTAGTAAAACAGATGAGATCCTGTAGATCAGCACTAAGCATATTCATACATATAAGATCTAACATTCATTCATAGCTCATAAGCACAAAGCATAAATATATCTATCTAAACACATCAAAGCATTGTGAAAAGGAAGAGACAAGAATATCAAGTCGAGGCGTAGAGCACAACACACAAATTTACCATGGTTCACTCCCACCCTGGGGCTACACCCACAAAATATTCTTCTTTATTAATGTATTCAATTGGTTACAACACAAAGCCTTCAAACCTTACTATGCATAGGAGAAAATATTTGCGTAGCTCGCTAGATCCTTCTTCCTTTCCTTACAACAAAAAGCATTCTACAGTCTCTCACAGGGACTTGCACTTAGCTCTGCAAGTCTTACAAAAAATGCACAAAGCCTTACAATACTTGATTACACAGATCCAACTCTTATCACTTTAGCCAACTTGCACTAAGTAATCACCAAGTGCACTAAGCAACAAATTCTACTATTTCTTACATTGCCTATCTATTTATACATTACAAAAGTGGGCCTAAGCGTGGGTGAACCCACGGGCCGACATCCCTTTCCCATTACATTAACCCAAAACCCTAAAAGGACCCAAAAAGGGGTCTAGCTTCCATGATTTCTGCCTTGCATTGCGCTCCATATTTGATAAGATGTCGAAGTCCAAAAAATGGTCAAATATGACCAAGTGTTCCTCAAAACTTGGTCAAGGGCCAACACTCATTCAGTGATTAACCTACAGAACATGTGGCCTTCCAAAATTTCCCAAATTCACCGAGAAACTAGAGATGCTCTAGATAATTCTATAAGAGGCCTTGAAACAGAGAATGTCAGGTTAAAGGAACAAATCAAATAATTGGAGGAAACTTTAATGCCTCTTCCAGTACTTGCTAGTCCTTTAGCAATGATCGAGCATACCACACCTGCAACAAAATTAAAAGGATCGGCAAGCCTTCTCACATCAGCCCGAGGCTATGTGGAGAAGAATATCAAGAAAATAATGGAATTAATTACAAAGGCTTGGGACATGTCAAAGAGAATGGTCCCTTTTGGAATGAGAGCACATGCCTTTCATGAATATTTACAAGCAGATTTGAAAAAAGATGAAGGTTTTTACCTCGATGCGGTTGTACCCTTTCGTTTTAAGGTTACCAATATGACATAGTTGAGAAGAAGAGAGGAGGATATCCCTTCTCCAAACCAGATAAAACAACTAAACACGTGCTGGAAGGAAAAGGTTAAGAACCTAAATATTATTGTCCAAGCATGCAACCAGGCCATAACGAGAAGAGAAGAATTATTCAAAAAGATGACTGAGATCGACCTAGCCAGGAGCATAAATGAGGTCCAAGACCCTAAATTGATCCTCAACTCGTTGTTCTTAACCAAGAAATAATTTTATGAACAAGTTGACATCTTTAAAGGGTTATCATTTGAAAAATTCTATGACATTCTTGAGTATAGTGAAGATGATGTGGAAAATTGGCTAGTCGACTATTCGATAAAAAATCAAGATATTGAAGAAGCTTTGAAAAATATTTCTATTGATCTAAGGGACTTGGAAAGTGATCTCTTCAATATAAAAATATGGCATGAAATCAACGTGGCACCAACGAGGAGCTACATAGAGGACTCGTTTAAAAAGGTTTTCGACAAACTTACCGATGAAGGGAAAAGGGCGGTTGAGATGGTTCCTGTAACCACCAATGAAAGCCATAAAAGGAGATCAACAAGCAAGTGACATAAATGAGATACCATCATAGTAAGTTCATACTAATCACATCTTTATGTCTTTATCAATCTCTTCATCCAGTTACTTCATATCTTTAAATAGAAAGGTTTAACCAAAGACTGATAATTTCATCTTTCTTCTTACCAGGTCTTGCTATCTTCTGCTGCCCACTTTCTTCTTTTTGCAAACTTCATTCTTATAAATATTTTCTTTATGGTACATGAGAGCCCCAATCCCAGTCATTATGACAAACACATTTAAATTTCAGAGAATATGTATTGAACTATATATTTTTTATAAATTGCAAGAGAGCTATTTTGGGAACAATCTCGACTGTACTTTGTAACCCATTTTTTCTGAATATAAGGTATTTTAGGTTGATATATCATTATATTCATTTGATATACCCATGTATCACTCTATCAAAGTTCTCTTATGCATGCATATCATTTTCTGTTATTTTTTATGTGATCATAAATCTTTAGCCCTACTATGATGGATGTGAGGAAATTCTGTTTATTTGCTTTAAATGTATGAATGTATGTGAATCCTAGTCCATTCTCAGGAACTTTAATTAAAAATAAAATAAAATAAAATTTTTGTTTTCTTTTATATATATTTTTACTTTCCTACGCCAGACTTCTATAAAAGTCCCACATTTTAAAAATCTCGAACATAGGAGTACCACCTCTATAAAAACATAGGGGGATTTGTATCCTTGTGAGGTTTTCGTTTCGGCCCTAACAGATTCAAGTGTCAACAAAAGCATGGAGAATTTTCCAGATAACATAATAGGAACTCATGACTCAATAATGAACAATGGTTGCAAAGGTATGTTTTTACTGATCTTCATGAAATTTTCTTTGGTGAGTTTCTGATAATTTTGATTGAATGGTTAGAAAGGGAAGTAGAGAATGTTGGAAGATATCGAGCCGAGGCTTCGGGAAACTAGACCCTTGAATTGATTGTTAGGACCCTACAATGTACCTTTTTTCTCACACCTTTTGCTACCATTACACCCTTTTTCCACTCACATTTAAACTTATATTATCACCTTATCCTATCTCTCCAAAGGTATATAACGTCTCTTCTCTTTACTATATGTTTAATTTGTTTTGCATATAATTTTACATTACTCTCGTACTTAACCGTTGATCAGAATATATAAGTGTTGAAGCAGTTCGAACTACAAATTAGCATTGAGGCCTGTTGCTGAAACAGTTAAAGCACGCAAACCCTATGGCTGAAACAGTCTGTGGTCTATGATGCTGAAACAAAAACTCACACAAGAAGAAGCTTCTACACTCTCTGTGGTCTACGATGCTGGAACAACAACTCACACAAGAAGAAGATGTTACACTCTCCGTGTTCTATGATGCTGAAACAACAACTCACACAAGAAGAAGATGCTACACTCTTCGTGGTCTACGATGCTGAAACAACAACACAAAGATGTTACACCGACCACAACAACCGCACCTTGAGCCAGAATTAACCATCGCTCCTGCGTGAGACCACGTGCTGAAACAATCAGAATGTAAATCCCGTTGCTGAAACAACTAGCGATTTGCGATGCTAAAACAACATACAACAATAGTAACAAGAAGATAAATAAAGAAGTTGTTACTCCAGCCACAACAACAACACCTCACTCAACACCTTTTCAAGTATTGTAATAGCATTCTGTTACGGGAGACCAGGATATCCTATTCCTGTATAGAGATTTGATCTGACTAAGAATAGGATCCAGATGCACACATGTAATTTGATGATCAAAATTGTCAAGGGGATTCTCCTCTTTAAAATGGTTCATGAGCCTTGGAGGCCATGTAATCACAACATGGGACCAAATGAAATAGAAATTCCTGCATAAATACCAGGACTATTGCCGAACAAGAGAAAAAAGGGAAGAACTATTTAAGATGATACAGAAGGAGGATGAAAATCTGGAGGACTTTGTAGAGAGGCTACAGTATAATCTACAAATATCCAATCACCACGATGTAAGTAAGGATATTCTTAAAACAATATTATTAAAAGGAGTAA
>JZKD02S1044409.1:68902-96963 GCA_000966675.3 Picea glauca | reverse complement strand
AAATAACATGTTTTGGCAACAATCTACTGAGAAAAGACAGGAACACAATCCCTTCAGCCCCACTAATCTTGAGATAGCAATCTCCAGGGTACCTAGCTACATCAAGTGTGTTCAACAATGTGCTGAAAGATGGATAGGTTATCAGTTTCATTTTCCTATCCTGTGGATGCCAGCAGAGAAATATCAAGTTCATTATAAGTTTCCCAAGAAGGCAGAAACAACATCTTGGAAAAGGCTACAACGTGTTCAAGGATTCAGAGCTCCAACAGACATCACCTTCCACAACTACTGCTTAAGTAACTTGCACGCTCAGAGTCAGTATCCAGATTCTGACTCAGATTGAAGTTGCCTCAGGACATGCAACATTTTAAGTTGGGGGGGATGTTAGGACCCTACAATGTACCTTTTTGCTCACACCTTTTGCTACCATTACACCCTTTTTCCACTCACATTTAAACTTATATTATCACCTTATCCTATCTCTCCAAAGGTATATAACGTCTCTTCTATTTACTATATGTTTAATCTGTTTTGCATATAATTTTACATTACTCTCGTACTTAACCCTTGATCAGAATATATAAGTGTTGAAACAGATCAAACTGCAGATTAGCATTGAAGCTTGTTGCTGAAACAATTAAAGCACGCAAACCCTGTGGCTGAAACAACAACTCACACAAGAAGAAGTTGCTACACTCTCCATGGTCTATGATGTTGGAACAACAACTCACACAAGAAGAAGTTGTTACACTCTCCGTGGTCTACGATGCTGAAAAAACAACTCACACAAGAAGAAGCTGCAACACTCTCCGTGGTCTACGATGCTGAAACAACAACACAAAGATGTTACACCGACCACAACATCCGCACCTTGAGCCAGAATTAACCATCGATGTTGCGTGAGACCACGTGCTGAAACAGTCAGAACGCAAATCCCGTTGCTGAAACAGCTCGCGATTTTTGATGCTGAAACAACATACAACAACAGTAACAAGAAGATAAATAAAGAAGTTGTTACTCCAGCCGCAACAACAACACCTCACTCAGCACCTTTTGAACTATTGTAATAGCATTATGTTATGGGAGACTAGGATATCCTATTCCTGTATAGAGATTTGATCTGACTAAGAATAGGATCCAGATGCGCACATGTAATTTGATGATCAAAATTGTCAAGGGGATTCTCCTCTTTAAATAAGAGGAAATCACCATTAGAGAGGACCTTCTTCTTAACTAAGAAAGGATTTACAGAGAAGGATGTGTTTTAATTCAGATTGTAATGTGACACAGTTGACAGATGAATAAAAAATTGTTCTGAGCATTTCTCTCTAGTTCCTTTCGTTTCAGGGGAATCTTGTGAGAAGGGAGGGCCCACCTTCTTCACAAGATTCACCCATTAGCTTTGTAGTGTGTTAGTGTTATTTCTGTTCATGCCTTGATTAAATTCTGTTTTGCTAAAACACTACTTTACTGAACTTTGTCCTGCTGAACTTCTGTTTTACTGGTTGTTACATTGTTTTCATATGATTCATGCTTGGGTAACTGTTAATTATTCTAGTTAGCATTCCTGTTTGGTGAATTTATGAAAGAGTGATAATCAGGGATAGGTGCTAAAGATTCCTGCTTGGGGAATAGGATCCTATTCTCTGTTAAGAGATAGTTAGTCTTCAGAGTGTGTCAATCAATTCAATTAGCAATGAGTCTATGAAAGTGTTATGATCAGAAACAGGTGCTGAAGATTCCTGCTTGGGAATAGGGTCTTGTTCTCTGTTAAAGAGTTAGTTAGCCTTCAGTGTGTGTCAATCATTTCAGATTAGCAATGAGTTCTTAAAAGTGTGGTGATCGGAAACATGTGTTGAATATTCCTACTTGGGGAATAAGGTCCTGTTCCCTATTACCAAATAGTTGTTCTTTCCTGTTGCAACATCTTGTTGTTATTTTCTTAAATGTGATCTAGGATTCTTTAGATAATTATTTCTTTAAACTTGAACTCTGCAATAGGTAGGTTTCTTTCATGTAATTCAAAGTAGAACTTCAGTTTGATTAAGGCAAAGTGTGATTAATGTGTTTTTACTACAACTCTAGATTGCTTTTGAGATTGAGCATATACTGTGCGTGATTACCTTTGAAATAAACAAACTTCCCTGGGTTGACAATTTATGTAGCACTTGATTGTTTAGTTAAATAAACAATTATAGTGACCAACATTGATCAAATAGTTGAATACAATAAGTAATAAAGTTTCTCTCACAATTGATTTTCAGTGGAATAGTGTACTGGGGGGTTACATTACAGAGTTTGCAGTATATTGTACTTAGTCGTAAGTCATAGAAAGAATGCTAGTAGGCCGTGACAGGGATGATGCCACACCTCTCCCTCATCTGTCTGGTTTCTGTGTATGACCACTTTACTCCATATATGATTCGGATTAGTAAACGTCACCAAGCTTGCATCCACTAGCGAGAACAATGTCAATAATCCATATACATAATATCCATAGCGAATCATCATATATCACATGTGTATAAATCAAATACTCAAACCAAAATACAAATCCACTCCCTGAATCAATCGAGATTCCAAGGAAGTTCGTTGATTCCATCAGAATCCTCAACTTATCATGTATCCTGCACACTCAAGAGAACTCATCAATAATACCTGTCAATATATATACATCTAGAATTTAACATATATTCAAAATTACATCATAATATAACTCATAATCAAACAAAAATCATAATGTACCATAAATCAACCATAAATCATATTGTACCATAAACAGATCACTTACTCGTAAATGTCCTCAAATAATAAGTCAGTGTAAAATGTGATCTGTGGAACTGGATGTTACAACCTTCCATAATAATCAAGTTGGAGAGTTTTGCATGGGACGATTAAAGAGCTAAATGAAATACTTTAGGAACTAAGGTGATTGTTCCAAGGATGAAGGAAAAATGGACAAAACAAAAGCATGTCCATGGGAAATGAAAACTATCCCATATGAAATTAGGGATATGGAAGAAAACGTAGTCAAATCCTCAATAATATAGTGTATCTCTCTAGATTGTAATTTTCTGAGAAATAATAGAGAGTTTATCAAATAATTCTTGTTGGATTTTTACCACAATTCCCCCAATGCAATATTTGTGTTCTTTATTGTGAATGTGTTTTTGACATTATGTTATTTTCAATTTTAATACACAATCACTCTTGATTTCATAATAAATATAAACACATATTTTTTCATATGAATTAATCAAGATCCGCACTATTAAATCAAATTGTCCATAGGATGATTGATTGTATACCACTCTCTTTAAATAAGTTTTATGAACATAGTTGTTTGGATACATCATTTCAAGAATTTCACAACTCATTCTTAGAGATTGAAATCCCTAGTTCCTTTCTGGCATGTATCCGAGTGCTTTCCTTTCTTGAATTCTCTTTTCATGGACATAAATTGAATTGTATTTATAGAAACTCTGAAATATGGAGCGGAGTAAGTGGGACACTTTAAAGGAAATTTATGGTTTCTTGGACAAGAGAATTCCCCGTGGAAAATACATCCATAAATCTACAAAACATGTGTGCCCCCATGTACAAGCTCTATGGGTATTGACTGTGTTGACATGTATTAAATTTATTATTTAATGATGGAACCAACCGCTGGTGTACACATTGACAATAGGTTTGAAAATGGTCTCAAAATATGCTAAATATAGTGCACTTACCACTCTAAAATAGATCATTTAATGGTGGACAATTCTTGATGCATGTGTGATTAACCATTTTGTCAAAAAAAAATTGTTTCTTTAATCCTCAGTCTATTTTGAATAGGACATCATAAAATATATTCACAAGACAACATTTCAAAAATCATCAATAAAATATTTCCAATCACAACTATTAAGGAAGCGTTTGTTTTACAGAATGCCATTACTTCAATTATAAGACTTGTATAATAAATGATGTGGAAAGAGAAACCATTGTTACAAATTTAGGAGAATATTAGAACCATTATGGAGAAACATGATAAGTAATTGGCAATAGAATAAAAAACTTCCAAAAATATTCCATGATGACTTTCAAAAATCTGAACGTCCTTTTCTTCTCCTTGCTGCTTCATTTCCTCAACATCTTCAGTTTCATTTGTGATAAGAAAAAAATAGGGAGCTCCTTTATAAAATATGAAGACTTGTGGTAGTGTTATGGAACCTATCTCATTTCACGGTTTAATTTATTCCGCATCCTTGAAGTTATCTGAACACAATCTTCTCGTGTTTCCCTTATATCCCCTAAAATCTAAACTAGCTCATCAGTTTCCAAAGCATACCAAGGAAGGTCTTCTCTTGGTAATATTCTAATTAATTTCAACTTCTGTTCACCTTGTTGTTCCTGATATTTTTCTAGGCTCAAAGAACAATGTCTAGGCATCTCAAAGAAACGTTTCAATTGATTATAAAACTTTATGCCTTAGTTTTAAATATAGGATTTCAATAATAATTACTAGAAATATGAAGAGGCCTGATCTCATTCATAAATTTCTTTTAGAATTTCAATAGTATGAAAAGCATAATTAAGATAAAAAAATTGAAATATGAAGAATGTATCCAACAAAGATAAATACCACTTCCTTTCCAATATAAGAAATAACATGAAATTTTCTCGTGTCACGAAACTTCTTGAAAAAATATAAACAAAATATCGAAGTGTGGGTCTTATTTTTCTCAAAGTAAAACAGAGGAAAGGATGAACCTCAATAATCATTTTGAAAACTTACTGCAGTGGAAGTTGTACCAAATTGAAACACTTATAACACTGGAAAACTAATTTGAAGAAAATGATTCATGGAGACATATGAAAACATGAACAAGAAACACATAAAATCATGAGATGAAATCGAGGAATCTCTTTCTTTCTGTAAATTAAATTGTTTATTGAAAAAGATTCAATATGATTTGACCAAAAGTTCACTCCACATTACATTCAAAAGGATTTTTATAGTTTATCATTTGTAACCAAAAGTGGTTATGCTAAATAATTTCAAAATAATTACAAAATTTAGAAATTCTAGAACATGATGTGTCGATCCCTAACTTTTCTTTAGACAATTTACTAAGTCATTGTAACTGCAAGAGTTGATCACAATCCTAGTTAGTTGGATATTTAAAGGTCATCATCCTTTTATAGGAAATTTCAAATTCAATATATCTCTCATAGGTTGAAGGAGATATAAATACATTTCTTAGCTTCCATAATAAGAAAAAGTCAACATCTAATAACTCAACATTTAATTGACCTCTCAACATTCCTGTAACTCCCATGAATTTATCAACATCTTGTCTAGATTTTATCAATATTTGATTATAATCTTGAAGAGATAGTAATTCCTTTTTACCATAATATTCTGGCAGTCTCATTTCAACCATTTTTTTGTAAATATTATTGAACCATTCAACATTTCTCAACAAAGGAATTATTTTGTTTTGATCTTGTTGAAGAAGGTTTCGTTTGGTGAAAACCTTTTCAACTTCCATAACCATATTGGTTCGGTCCTTGATTCCACTTTTAATTAATTCATTCTTTGATTTGGAATTAAGATTTTTTATTATCCTAGTATCCACTTGAGGTCTATTTCCCATCTCTTTGAAAGAAACTTCAATATCCTTTTCAAATTTCTATTCTAGGATTTTTTCTTCATCCATTATAACAAGATAATTCCAAATTTTATTAATCTATGCAATTATCGTATCCCATAAAACATGCCTAGCTCCTATTAGGTAAGATTTACCTCCACCTTTACTCTTCAACAAATCATATTCTTCTTG
The DNA here is from genome assembly GCA_000966675.3 of Picea glauca. Classification (NCBI taxonomy): domain Eukaryota; kingdom Viridiplantae; phylum Streptophyta; class Pinopsida; order Pinales; family Pinaceae; genus Picea; species Picea glauca. The sequence goes on along the minus strand of JZKD02S1044409.1, from coordinate 91,135 downwards.
TATTTTAGATTTCGATCATTGGTATTTCTTTACTTGTTTATCTGCTTCTACCATATGTTCTCTTAAGACTTTAATTTCTTCACTCTGAGAGAATCTTTCCTTCTTTGACTTTTCCATCTCAATTTCTTTGAAATTTAGATCAACTAGTATTTTATCCAAATCTTCGGAGGGATCTACAGCTATAGGACCTTTGGACAATGATGCTCCATGTTTTAAGATATGGATCTGTTTCCCAAAAAAATTATTTTTCTCATTCAACTGTACTATTTGCTTCAGAAGTTGTTCTTTTTCTTGTTGAATTGCTATAAGTTTTGGAGTTTGAACATGATCATGATCAATCATATGCAGTTTGTTCTTCAAAATTGCAATTTATTTGTATTTTAAGCTTATCAATTGCTGCATTGGTTCATCATCCTTGGAATTATCTCTTATTCTCAACATTTGCTTTTCCAAATCGCAACTCTTATGTTCTTTATCCTGGACAGTGTTTGTTCCTGCTTTAATTGCTCTTTCAATTGATTAGTTATCCTTTCCAACTTCTTCATACTCATAGTTGTTTTGATTACATCTTTGTTATCTTTCATATCTCGGGAGGTACTCCACATGTTTTTCTTGTATGCATAAGTAGCGTTATATTTGCATTACTAGACACTTGACTTTGTAATGGATTTTTATAAAGTTGTGATAAAGTGTTTTTTTATTAAAGTGACCTTTTAATGAAGTGTACCTTCTAATATAAGTGGGAACATTTTTTGAGGCAAGGAAGGCACAAAAATCGAGGCAACTTGAGGATATTTGTTGTTGAAGGGAAGCCGTACAAAAAATGTCGTACAACAACAGATTGACATGATTTTCGAGGTGTTTTTTTTCTAGGTGGGTCGTACAACAGTACAAACTTGGCATGTTTTTCAAGGCATATTTTTGGAGGGACAGTTTGGGTGCTGTAAGTGGTTTTTTCTTGGTTGTAAGTGTAATCTTGCCGCTGATATATATTTCTTCAAGCTAATGAAATCTCTCTCTCTCTCTTTGGTTTTCCCCACATTTGGGCTTTCCCTGTCTGGTTGCCTAAATTTATGAGTTTTACATGGATGTGTAATTGATGTCCATTGTGTTTATTCCGCTGCAAAATTGATTGGCAATGTGTATTTCTGCTCACAATATTTTCTGAATGTAGGTTTATACATTTCAAAGTTCATAGATGATAGTTATCTCTAGGTTGCTAAGTGTATGGAATTTTTTTGTGCATGTTGATTTTGTCATTAAATTTCTACAATCTTTGTTTACCATCTCACCTATTTGTTTAAGAAATTCCATTTTTTCAAACAATGGGACATTTTTAAGATCAAATGAGAAATTATTTACCTTATACTTTCTTGGACTCATAATATCTTGATGAATTAGTTCCAATACTGACAAATTTAATTTTCCCTTCTCAAAATATAAAGCAGATAATAATATGGTTTTAGTAGGATCAGGATCAAGTTTGGGAAACAAAACTTGTTTAATATGCAATTTTTTATATTTTAATTCATCATATGTAGAAAAAAATGCTTTTTGGATTTGTTTATGATGATCCTTCACCTTCTTGAATTTGAACAGAATGAAGAAATAATGTTGGAATAGGCTCCATGGCATATGCAGGTTCCTTTTGAATTTTCTCTAATATTTCTTTTACTAGCTGAGTATTTTCCTTTGAATTTTCTTTTGGAATGATTTTAATCTTTTGTTTCTTACTTGAATGTTCATCTTGAGATTATGAAACATTTTGAAATTCTCCAAGAAAATTTCTCTTTAATGTCTTCTCTTGCTATTGAGGAGTTTCAATATTTTATGTTTGTGATAGTCGCTCCACAGATTGAGTTTGCTCCTGAAGGATTCCCTAGACCTCTCCCCAGCTGTACAAGTTCATTATTATTTCAATATGAGGTTTGTTGTGATGTTCATAAGAATTCATACCTAGTTCCAACCTTTTTTCCTTAATGATTCCAAAATGATCATATTTCCAAGCTTCTTCTCATTCCATATTCAGTTCCTACAATTTTGTTTCAGCAACCTACAAGGTTTTTCTATTGTACACCATGAAATGCCCAACTTCTCTTTTTAGCTTGAAATTAGTCTTTTTATTTCTAGGAATAAAATGAATATTATCAGAGTCGAGACTCTGTCTAATGAAATCAAGAGAAAAAATCCTTGAAGTAAAAAATTTAGGTAATCTAAAAGGACAAATTTATGTTCCATATACCCTAATCTCAATGTATTCCTAGAATAAATACCACCTTGGAATGTTTTTCAATACTGATAGGGGNNNGCTTATTTTTCTCAAATTAAATTAATTAATTATTAATTTATAACAATTTATCAACAAGAATGTACAAAAATCTGAATTTTAAATGTAACAATCATAAAAAATGTATTTCATTTACAAGTTATAGTTTGTAAGAGACACCAATATCTCTTCTTTTTAGCACCAAATCAAGGAGACACCAATCCCCTATTTTCCAAGAACCAACTTGAGGAAGCACCAACTCCCCGTAGATCAGGCTCCAACTTGTAGAGGAATCCAATCCTCTTGTTTCTAGGCAAAAACTTGAGGAAGTTGCAACTCCCTATTTCATGATTCAACCTGTAGAGGACTCCAATCCTCCCTTTCTCCTCCCTTCTACCCTAATTTCATGTGAATATTTCAAGTTCTTTCGTTGGACTTTGTATGTGTTTAGATCTTATGAATTAGACCACAAAGAAACCCTCTTTACCACCATATTTCTCTGTTTATATAGTCTTCCAAAAGGTGTATGTAATTGAACCAATGTGTCTTTTTGTAAAAGAGAAAATGAACTAATGTGCCTTTTCATTTTATTAATGTTGTTTTTAATAACAAATTTATTCCTCTATTATTATATTTAAGTAATCGGATGAGCTTGGTTCCTTTTCAAAATTTCTTTAATAAAGAATTAAATTAAGAATCATATTCTCAATTGGCACATGTAAGCCAGGCACTTTTCATAGGATGTTTAGTAACTCCTTTTCCCAACCATGTATTGAAGTTTTAAATTTGTTGCAAATTTCTAGGTTTTAGAAACTTCATTATCCATGGTTTTCTCAGTCCACAGAGATATGAAATAGTTTAATGAACTTTGAATGTTTATTTAACAAGGTTATCCAAATGTCTATCCTCAAGGTACTCTAACTGACCATCTATAATATAAATTCAGGTCCCTTTCCCCGGTAGTATCTTTAGTGATAGTAAGCCATCCACCAACCTATGATTTACAAAAATAATTCTCATCATCTTTACATTTGATAGTCACCTTAAGTAACCAAATATGCAGAGTAGAAAACAACACCAACTGTTCATTCATTTTAACAACAATACCAAACAACCTGATTGACGATGGATACAAGAAATATAAAATCCAATATTTTTTGTGTTTCAGGTTTATGTTGACTCCAGTCAAAATCTCAAACAAATGTGAATTTGAATGAGAGACATCCGATCCAATCAAAGGTGGACATGAAAAATATAAAGTGGTTTAAAATGAAGTTTTCACGTCCACATTTATGTTGACTCTAGTCAACTGTTACAAAATTTGAAGTGAATGTGGATCGTCCGATCCGATCGAGGGTGGATTTAAATTACAACTTCAGGTCTGAGCTTGTCAATTAAATTTTGTGCTAGTTCAATCAAGAATTTTATTAGGATCGTCTGATCATGCTTTCACATTGATCCAATGATCAACATTCAATATTCATTGCTCACTTGTCAAATTTTATGATTCATGTGGCTTAGTCAATGATCTAACGAGAACTGTCATACTTCATTCAATATCGATTCATGTAGCTTTTATACCTATAATGACCAGAGCATTGATCATTATAAGAAAGGAAGAAAGAGAATATCGGGTATATTTAGATCATGCCTCTTTTGATCCCTGTATCTAGATCTAGTGATCTAACGATCACAATAAGACTCTAACGATTCTTTGTAATTTTTTTCACACCTACAAAAATGATTAGGGCATTGATTTTTAATAAAAGAGGAAAGAGAACCCCGTTTCAAGGAAAAATTCAAGATCTTAAGTGCATTAGGATCAGTTATGTCTCTTTGATCCCTATATTTATTTAAAGTGACTGGGTGATTACAAATTATTCCAAAAATCTTGCTTGTGTTCTTTTTCTGGGATTTCTCTAAGTTTTCTAGTTCTCCTAGGTGCCTAAACATTTGAGTAAGTGACCTCTGATCTAGGTGGATATCGGTTGTTGGACATATTTTCATTGATGTCAATAGTCTATGTGATGATATGTTGTTAATGATGAACTACTAGAGATAAGATTGACATTGATGTCAACAATATATCAGTCAACAAAAGATGTCAAACAGTATGCAGAGACCGAAAGCACAAGCTCAGGAGGAGGAGCGAACAGGAGGAGCGAACAATATGAATATCAAAAGCTCAGAAGGGAAAACACAATACGTGCTTATTTTTGATCATGATAAGATCAAAAATGTTTCTATGATAGCGAACATGAAGAGTGAGAAACATGAATATCAAAATATCAGAAGGGAAAACAAAGTATGCTGAAGCAATTCATGATTATTGTTGATCACGATAGCATCACCAATGTTCCTATGAGAAAAGATGAAGAGGGTTAGAAAATGAATATATCAAATATCATATGGAAGAGTGCATTGTAGAAGTGTCATTGGGATCGATGGAAAATTGAGAAGTCAACCAATGCATAGAAAAAGTGTAAGCTCAGAACGAGAAGCCTCAGTAGTCGTTTGATCAAGGTTGATTGTGTTGATTGTCTAAATATAATAGACGATGGTCATATGAGTGACTGTGGGCTTGAGGATCATTGGAGGATCATGACCATCATATCTACAAGCCAGATCAACGACAGGGATAAATTGCGGAGATTGAAAGGAGAATTAAAAGACTCGCTAGTTCCAATCCTGCAATTAGACTAGATCGTTAGATCTTATAGCTCCAAAGTTCTATGACTGCGGTTGATCCAACAAACAATGATATTAAGCCAGATTAAATCTTGACCGTCGGATGCAAAATCGCTAGATCAATGATAGGGATAAATTGTGGAGATCGAAAGGAGAATTAAAGATCACACTAGTTCCAATCCCACAATTAGTCAGGACCGTCCAATCGACGATTGTGGTAAACTCACCAATAATGCACAACTTCCAATTGAGGAGTTTTGGTGACGAGTTAAATCACTTGCAAGTTGTGGTTCCGCAATCATCCTCGATTGTGGATCTGCTTCGAGAATATTCATGACCATTGGATCACATTTTGAGTGGAAATGGAAGGACATGATAAGCGAGGTAAAAAGGCTAAGAGTTTGACTATCCAAATACCCATCATCCGTTGGATCAAACCCAAGTTCTCGTCAAGCCATCAGATCATTTTATAATGGAAGGATAGGACAAGTGAGGTAAGATATGAGATCTCATTCATGCGAACTTCCATCATCCATTGGATCATTCTAAGTGGAAGGATAGGATAAGCCAGAAATGAAGCACTACAGATAGATCGAGTCATCGATCTAAGATTCTGATCGAACGAACATCCTTCACTTCGGGTCTAAATATGTGAGGAACTTACACTCCGTTAGTTTGAGATTTGAAATACCACGTCAGCAAGAAAGTGTGGAAGACCACGTCATCATGAACATGTGCCACATGGGGATCCATGTCAGCTGTCTATGTCAACAAGAACACGTGGCACAGTCAGAGAACGAAAAGTGTCAAGATGAATCGACATTTCTGGTACGTGCAGATCACGAATTAGAGTGACACGTGGTAGCTAGTTGGCTCATAACATGTCAGTAAGTGACGTAACAAACTTACATCACTCCAAGATTTTTTCTTTGGGAGATATATCACCAACAATTGCCCAAAGTCCCAAAGTCTCGAAGTCTCGAATGGAAGAGTCCCGAAGTGGACACAAGATGTTCGATCTTAAAGATCACTTCGGGATCATTCTTGATCATTGATCTACTACAGTGGAAGGATAGTGTAAGAGAAAATGTTAACCGATAGCAAGAGGTATCCATCGTTGATGACTTACACAAAAGGTGATCACTCTGGAGGAAAGAAGGGGTTTTGATATTTGAAATCTCCGAACCCCGGAAACGCAAAAGGATCTTGACCGTTGATCGATAAAGGGACACACGTTAGTGGATTTCCAGCTCTGGAAGAATAACATACAGAGGAAAGAATGGGTTGAGATTCAAAATATCCAAAGTATGAAGACCTGAAGGAGATCTCAACCGTCGATCTGATGTTCGGTTTCACTCACAACCATTGATCAAAATATAGTGGAAGGATAGCATAAGCATAATAGACAAATTCGTGGAGTAAAATGTGGCCATAAATCTCATTTCTTGATTATTGCCTGGTTGTTGGATTAAGCAATGAAGGATGAGTGTAAGGATTAATGCTAACCATTGATCTGGTTATGAGATGTAATGTGAATCGTTCGATCTGTTCGACAATATTGTATTCGGGAGATTTGAAAGGTTTGAAGTCACGAAGACCCGAAGGGCGAAGAATCGAAGTTCCAAAAATCGTCCATCTCATCGGGAGAATGAATAGTGGCTGTTGAATTGATAAGTGCTCATGCTCTCATCTCACCTAACGTGAGGTCACCACCATCGGTCATATGGTCAAGATATTTTAAAGGGAAGAATGTATGGTTCGCTTAAATTTTTAAGCTTGTGGTTCTATGCCATTTATCATATGAACATGGTTTGAAGGAAGCGCTGATCTCTGTTAGTGCAGAGATGAAGGAAATCGATCCATGATTGTAATCGATTTGTGAAAGGAAAGGGGATGCGAGGTGTAACTCTCAAAACCCAAAACAATGATCTCTGGTGGTCCCAAAGTTGTTAATGAACAAGTTGGTTATTGCACAGGTCAACTCAATAACTTAAACAAGTTTAGACCATAAGCCACTATAAATAAAACCATGATTGGTTCACTTGAAATAGTGCTTGTGTATGAAGCATGGCTTGTGAAGTGAAGAGGCTGATCTGTACCTGAGGTCTGTGCAAATATAAGAGAGAGATGTAGAAGCAAAGATCGAGTGAAGATATCAGAGGAAATATAAAGCGAATAAGGCACAAATTTTAGAGAGAAGATGAAATGCGGTGATGAGTGTTTTATGATATACCTCTGATCATGAGACAGAGTTGATTCTATAATGGATCACTACTACTGGAGTTCAATTAAATATAGTTGCATAGATTGGGTTCTATCAACAAGTTGGGTCTTGCTTGAGATTTGGTGCTTTCCTAGGAGTTGGTGCTCCTTAATTTAGTTGGTGCTGAAACAAATTAGTTGATGCCAATAAAATACTCTTTCACATATATTGATATTACGATATTCATATCAATTATACAAAATCTAATACAAACATCTGGTGTCTCTGTGTGCATTGTAATTATGATTTGGTTTTTCTTAATCTGTTCAAATATGTTTTAATTGCTAACATGTGAGAAGAAAAAGTTAGAATAGTCCACACACTAATTCACCCCCCCGCTCTTAGTGTGGGTGGTGTGTTAAATAATTGGTATCAGAGGGAGTTCCTTCAACACAGTTTAACCATTGGAAGGTAGATCCTGAAGAAATGGGTGGACATATGGCTCTCTCCATAATTGAATCTCCCTTATTTGATGGAACAAATTATTCCTCATGGAGAGAAAATATGAAACAGTATTTCAAGTCAAATGGATTTGAAGTTTGGAATTCAGTAGTAAGAAATCCCTGGGATTTAACTACATCAAATAATCTATCCAACATTACAGTCCAAAGAAGAGCAAGGAATAACATTGAAGTGGCATTGAAAATTATTCTCAATGAAATATCAGATATAGTGAAGGCAAGCATAGGACTATGCACATCCACCAAGGAATTATGGATGAAGTTAGAAAAGATGTATCAAATAAAAAATGAAGACACCGAAGACATTCCTATCAAGGATGAAGATGAAGAATCAACCATCAATAAAGGTAAGGACTCTCCACAATATTTCAATTGCAATAACAGTGATATTGAATCTTCCCTTGCAAGTAAAGAATAAGACTCAGATATAGTAACATAATGTTTTGTTAGCATTTATCCCATTGAAGAAGAAGAAGAATAACTATCAAAGGCCAAACAAAAGGTTGATTGGAGTCTCTGTGAATACCTCTATGACCATAATGAATCAAACTATAGCTATCTTCATGACTACACTAAATAATTTCTTGAAAAGAGCTAAAACAATGTCTTGGAAATAAAGGAAATGCTCAAGGATAGTGAAAAGATAATATATGAGCAGGACAATAAGTTAGAAGCGAAAGAAGAGGAGATTGAGAAGATGAAGAAAGAAATTAGTCAAGTAAAAGAAAAGGAGAAGGAAGATGATGAGCTTAGCAATCAGAAGCTTATCCTGGAAATAAAAGAAAATCTCAAAGATAATAAAGAAATCATATTTGAGCAAAATATTCAGTTAGAAAACAAAGAATAAGAGATCAAAAGATTGAAACCAAAAGTTGTTGATCTAACAAAAGAAAAGGAAGAGGAAATCAAGAGACTGAAAAATGAAATCAGTCAAGAAAAAGAAGAAAAGAAGGAAGATGATGAACCAAGAAAAAACCTTGCAGAACTAAGGGAAAGATATGTCAATCTTGAAATTCAACTTGAAGAAGCCAAAAGGATAGAAGAGGTAGTAAGAAACCAATTAGACAAAAAGGAAGAATTCTGTCATGAGTTGGAAGAAGAAGTTGTGAATCTTAGAAAGAAGGTTGAGAAGTTAGAAACCCAAATCAAGTTCTTGAACAACTCCATGACCCTGGATGAGATCTTGGATAGTTAGAGATCACCAAATGACAACTCCGGTCTTGGATACAACAAGGAAGAAATCAATACTCCTAAGAAATTTGATGCAGGTCCTTCATTTGTAAAAGGTGAAAAAAGGTCTGGCATAGTTCCTTCAATTGTAAAGGATGAAAACATGTCTAACACAGGTCCTTCATTTGTAAAGGATGAAGACAGGTCTGAAACAAATCCTTCATTTGTAAAAAGTGAAAGCAAGTGTGACTCAGGTTCTTCACGTTCAAAGAATAAAAGCAACGCTACAAAATTTGGAAGATCAGATCAAGGAATACATCCATAAGCTATTCATATACCACAAATCAAGTTTAGAAGAGAGACACCTACATGGATGAACAAAATAAGGTATGAAAGTGTTTTTAACAATTATTGTTTTTCTTGTAATGAATATGGTCATAAGGCCTTAGATTGTAGGCATCATGGAAGAAAACAAGTTGGTAGGTTCAACAATAGTATAAGATGTTGGAGCTGCAATCATGTTGGACATATTGCTGCACATTGTTACACTATGAGATGTTACAGTTGTGATGGATATGGCCACAAAGCCTATAATTGTTGGAACTCAAGAAAAAAGTCAATGTGAAATACATCATATAGTACGACAAAAGGAGTAAATGGAACATGGAAGAAAAATGAATTTGCAGTAATAGATGATCAGAGAACAAAGTTGAAGAAGCCAGGACACTCATAGATGTGGATAGAAAATACTGAACAAGTGAATAGGAGTGAAGTTGATTGCTACAAAAATAATTGCAGTCATGTGACAATCATATTATAAAGTTGTCTCAGAAAACTTTAGAGCAATGTACAGTAAAGAAGAATCTTGGATAAAAACATATACATTTGGTTAGATGTCGATGAGAATCAATGGGCAGATCCAAGAGTTGTTTGAATAAGATGAGCTACAATTGCGCAATGTTCTAGTAGGATAACAACATCCGCAGAAGCAACATTCTGATGTACAAAATGAGGTACATGACATCCTATAGAAATAACAAGTGGAGAAAAGTCAGTAAAAACTCAAGGGAAGTTTTGGTTAGTAAATAAGAAAGTAATTAGATTAAGTATTGAAAAGACTTGATCACTACAAAAATTTATATCAAGAAGAATACTCATTTGAAACACAAAAATCCCAATCAACTGAGATAAGAAGTTAGTTAATAGGGGAAGAAACCTTATCAGGGAGAGCTACCTTTTCATAAACAAAGGGGGAGAGTAGTCAGAAGCAGAGAGAGAGCATACTGACAGGGAGAGTCATTCAGTTATGGTAGGCAGAACATGACTCAAGGAAGAGTTACCCAAGCTCAGATTCTGGTCAGTAACATACAAAGCTTTACTTCAGGAGGAAAAACCATTTTCCATTGATGTCAAAGGGGGAGAGAAACTTCATAAGAAGAAAACTTCATAATAGGAAAGCATAATAATAGGGGGAGTTTTGTATATGAAGTTAGTGTGTTTCCCTCAATGATAAAGGGGGAGATTGTTGGACATATTGTCATTGATGTCAATAGTATATGTGATGATCTGTTGTTAATGATGAACTACCAGAGATAAGAATGTCATTGATGTCAACATTATATTAGTCAACAAAAGATGTCAAACAATATGCAAAGATCGAAAGTGCAAGCTCAAGAGAAGGAACGAACAGTATGAAGATCAAAATATCAGAAGGGAAAATACAGTACATGATTATTGTTGATCATGATAGGATCAACAGTGTTCCTATGATAGCGAACAAGAAGAGAGAGAAGCACGAAGATCAAAATTTCAGAAGGGAAAACGCAGTACGCTGAAGCAATTCATGATTATTGTTGATCATGATAGGATCAACAATGTTCCTATGATAAAATCTCAGGAGGATTAGAAAATGCAGAGATCAAAGATCAGATGGAAGACGCATTGTAGAAGTGTCATTAGGATCGATGGAAAATTGAGAAGTAGACCAATGCATATAAAAACCATAAGCTCAGAACGAGAAGCCTCAACAACCATTCGATCAAGGTTGACTGTGTTTACCATCTAAATATAATGGACATCGGTCATATGAGTGACCGTGGGCTTGCGGATCATTGGAGGAATGTGATCATCGAATCTGCAAGCCAGATCAAGGACAGGGATAAATTACAGATATCGGAAGGAGAATTAAAAGACTCGCTAGTTCCAATCCCGCAATTAGACTATATCATCAGATATTATAGCTCCAAAGATCTACGACTGCGGTTCATCCAACAAATGATGAGATTAAGCCAGATTAAGTCGTGACTGTCGGATGCACAATCGCAAGATCAATGACAGGGATGTGTTATCTCCTAAACTAGCACAGTCAAAATTGTTATTTTGAGGTGATAGGGAGAAGTCCAAATATTTATTTCTAAATATTTTTAGGCTTGTCAGAGAGTCTAAGTTTTTGTAAATAAACTTGGAACAAACATCGGATTTGGTTTTTTCAAGAAAAAGAGAGAATCTCAAGTTTCGGTGGTTTAGGCAGGCCTGAAAAGCGCTCATTAACCATCGAAAGCCTTCTCTTTCGGTATTTAAAAAGAAAAAACAAAAGCCCAGTTAACCACCGAAAAGGTTTCTACGTGGAAAAATAAAAGCCCATGCTTTCACACGTTTCACATGTTAGTTGGCGCAATCATCAAATGGTAACCACCGAAAATTGATGGAATTGGTGAGGTAAGATGCTATCATTACACCTGATCGGGGTTTTTATGCTCTGTAGTCCTTTCAAACCACCACTTGTTATTTCACATGAAGGATCGACATAACACATAATTTTATGAGTTGATTTTCAGCTAACTGTATTGATTAGTCACATGGCATTTCATAACTTCAAGTCCCGAGAGGATATGTTAATAATGACTCCTTTTAATCATGCTTTCAAATCCATTCATTTAGAAATCAAATCCGAAATTGTGTGAATTAGATGGAATCCCATGATTTCATTAACAAACCCAACTCTATAGTCAATTACCGTTTCTCCATATGAAGCTCGAGTTATGCTGGTGGTCATCAAGCCATCTGTCATCCAATTCGAATAAAATCCCGAGTCATCAGGTAGTATTTAGAATCTCTCACTGTTTCAGTTCAATTATATCTCCTAACTGAATTTGAAATTCTTGGCTAATATCCAACCTTTACTGTTGATTAAAATCTGTTGAAGATTGGGTTTATGCAAATCAAACTCTGAGTCACCCTGTTTTGTGTCTTTTACCTCGACATACACTCTTAGTTCATCCTAAACTTTAGGTGTTTGCCCCCCTAGCTCGCAGAATTTTCCTAAATTGCAGGGATTGGTCAACAAACTCATCAGATGCCGAAAGCTGGGCCAATTCTCAGGTCTGAGTTAGATGTAACGTGGTATCTAGAGGTACACCCAGAGGTGGTCGACTTTTTCAAATAGATTGGTGTCTTTTCCTATTTTGAAAAACTTGCAGACTTTCACCAACAGCTTTCTGAAGCATTTTCCTTATTGTATGATGGAAGGACAACTACTATTGGTAAGGAGGAATTTGTGGTTGATGAGGCAACCATTACAGAGGTTACTGGCCTCCCAAGAACAGGGGAATGTTGATTTAAGACCACTATGCCTGCAAACATTGAGTTTAGATCCTACTTACAGCCTCAACACAAGGATCTCATATGGAAGAAAGACATACCAATGTCCTTTCTTGAGCCTAAATGGAAATCTCTTTTGAAGGAAATATTTGCATACATCACCTGTGAAGGAAGGTACAACAAGGTTATGTTTTACCACTTCAAGCTATTGAACCATTTCACAGGCAGGTCTCCCATCAATTTTCCTTTCTACCTGCACAAAGCTCTCACAAAAATGGCCAGACAAGTCAAGGTGAAGCCCACCAAAGTGGCCAGTAGGTTGTCTCACCAAGGGCTGATCACACTTATTGTCAAAGAATCATTAAAGAAGAAATAGGTAGATTGGAATTACTTCTTATTTTGGAATGAGTTCCAAACTGATGTTCAACAGGATGAAAAGGGTAAGAAGTCTACTGCCAAGAAATCCATCACTCCTAAGAGTAGTCGAAGAAAGAGGAGGGCTATTTCACCTCCAAGAGAGCCAAAATAATCATCCTCTGCCAAAAGAAAAAAAAACTAAAAGGAAATTACAATTTGGTAAAGAAGGTGAGAAAACTGAGGGTTTAGCTGAGAGAGACAACCCCTTGAATCTTCCATACAGTGACTCTGAACCTGAACAAGAACACATAGGGATACATGGCGAAGAATAAATTGGTCAAGTTGTTGATGACTACCCTAACTTTCGCTCACCAACTCCTCCAGGTGAACACAATCAACCGTTAGTAGAAGCTTCTTCAAGCAAACCTAAAGCATCCAAGACTCAGGAAATCAATAAACTTCTGAAACAAATCTATGAGATGGAAGTTTTAGAAAGAGTCATTAAAAAGAAAAATGCAGAGTTGATTGAAAGAAATGTAGAAATTTATAACATTAACCAAAATGTCAAGGAAAAGCATGATAAAATCAAGGACAGGAACATGGTGTTGATAAAAGAGAATATGAAGTTGTACAGGCAACTTAGACTTCTAAGGCTAAAGATAAAAGAATCCCAACCTCCAGCTTAGGATCATACAGGTTTGGAAACCCTAGCCAAGCTAGCCAGCTCTTTAGAAAAAGAAACAGAGACCAGCACACATCATATGGAGGTTTCTAGTCTTGTAAGAGGAGGAGGAACATCACCAAAGGCACTCTAAACCTTCAACAAATCAACAAGGTAATACATTTTTGCAGTTTTGTAGTTTTGGACAAAGATTGACTTTTGGTGGTTTAGACAGACCTAAAAAGTGTTCATTAACCACCGAAAGCAAAGCTTTCGGTAGTCAAGGCACCCAATTTTTACCACTGTTAACTACCAAAAGACTGTCACTGCCCGATTTGTTGAAATTTTGCACAGATCGAGGTTTTACTAATCCGAATCATTTGAAAACACTTGTAATGGATAGATGTTGAATTAAAGAGTCACATTAAGAATCCATTTTGGTGTATAAGGATTAGAAAAAGTATCCAAGTTGGTTTTGGTACCTATTTTGGTGGCAACAAATTAGGGTTTTTGCACAACTCAACAAATTTGAATTCTATCTCTTGGAAGAGTCATCAATCAGCCTTGGGAGGCTAGTCTGCATTGCACAAGGACTCTACTACCTCTGAAGACCATCATATGTAGAATTGACCTCATCTTGAGGATCTTTCCCTATTTTTTGTAAATATCATTTTGACTTTCTATATTTAGTAAATCTGGTCCATTAATTCAGGATCTAGATACTGTGATGTAAAAGCTATAAAGCTAACAACAAAAGATGAACTCTAGGTTGAATCTTGGATACATTTTGCTACTGTTATAGACTCTTATTTGATAATAGAATCACAGTCTTCTTTTATCTTCAATATCAGAATTGCTCATGCATCTTTTCTTTATGTACTTTACTTCAGTTTGTCTTAACTTTTAAAGACTGTCATCTCTTTATTAAGCTCATAAACTTGAATTGAAGGACTTATTGCTATCTTGTATTGACCCTACACCTAGTTGTATTTGGTTATCAAGATTAGTATTCTTCATCCCCTGTTTAAACTATCTTGTCTAATCATTGATTTCTAAAAGCACTGTCTTATTCGAATGTATGATGAGTTGTCTATTTCATTAGTCATTGAGTTATCCCATTGTTCCAAGCATACCAAATTTACCATATTCTTGAGTTACCAAGCATCTTTGGTCTACAACCCCAAAGAGTTTCTTGGAGTGATAACAGGATGAATTGCAGAGATCAAAAGGAGAATTAAACATCATGCTAGTTCCACTCCCGCAATTAGTCAAGACCGTCCGATATTATGGCTTCGAAGATCGACGATTGTGGTTAAATCACCAACAATGCATAACTTCCAATTGTGAAGTTTGGGTGACGATTTAAATCACTCATAAGTTGTGGTTCCACAAGCATCCTCGATCATGGATATGCTTCGAGAATATTCATGACCATTGGATTACATCTTGAGTGGAAGTGGAAGGAAAGGATAAGAGAGGTAAAAAGGATGAGAGTTTGACTATCCGAATACCCGTCAGCCGTCAGATCAAACCCAAGTTCTCGTCAAGCCGTTAGATCATTTTAGAGTGGAAGGATAGGACAAGCGGGGTAATATCTGATATCTCATTCATGCAAACTTCCGTCAGCCGTTGGATCATTCTAAGTGGAAGGACGGGATAATATAGAAGAGAAACACTACAGACATATCGAGCCATCGATCTAAGATCCTGATCGAATGACATCCTTCACTTTGGGTCTAAATATGTGAGGAACTTACACTCCGTCAGTTTTTGATTTGAAATACTCGGAGCTTGGAAATACGAAGTGAATAAGGACCGTCAGATTTGGAGGACGTAACGAGGACCGTTGGATCAGGGTTGTTGATCAGAAAACAACATCAGCTAGAAAGTGTGGCAGAACACGTCAGCATGAATATGTGCCACATGGGGATCCACGTCAGTAGTCTATATCAGTAAGGACATGTGGCATAGTCAAAGAATGACAAGTGTCAAAATGAATCAAAATTTTCGGTACATGCAAATCACGAATCAGAGTGACACATGGAAGATACTCGTCTCGTGACATGTCAGCAAGTGACTTAAGCAACTTACGTCACTCCAGGAGTTTTTCTTCAAGAGATATACCACCATCACTTTCCTAAAGTCCTGAAGTCCCGAATGCGAGAGTCTCGAAGTGGACACAAGACGTCCGATTTGAAAGATCACTTCGGGAGCATTCCTGATCGTCGATCTACTACAGTGGAAGGATAGTGTAAGATAAAACATTAACCGACAACAAGCGGTCTCCACCGTTGATGACTTACACAATAGGTGATCACTCTGGAGGAAGGAAGGGGTTTTGAGATTTGAAATATCTGAACCCCGGAGATGCAAAAGGATCTCGACCGTTGATCGAGAAAGAGACACACATCAGTGGAGTGTTAGCTTCAAAATAATAACATACGGAGGAAAGAACGGGTTGAGATTCAAAATATATGAAGTCCGAAGACCCGAAGGAGATCTCGACCATTGATTTGATGTTCGGTTGCACTCACAACTATTGATCAAAATACAATGAAAGGATAGCGTAAGAATACTAGACAAAGTTGTGGAGTAAAAGGTGGCCATACATCTCATTGGTTGATTAAGTCCTGGCCTTTGGATTAAGCAATGAAAGATGAGTGTAAGGATTAATGCTAACCATTGATCTGGTTCCGAGATGTAATGTGAACTGTCCGATATGTTCGACGATATTGTATTTGGGAGATTTGAAAGGTTTGAAGTCATGAAGAACTGAAGGGTGAAGACCTAAAGTTCCAACAATCATCCATCTCATCGGGAGAATGAATCATGGCCGTTGAATTGATAATCGCTCATGCGCTCATCTCACCTAACATGAGGTCACCACTGTCGGTCAAATGGTCAAAATATTTTAAAGGGAAGAATGTATTGGTCGCTTAAATTGTTAAGCCTGTGGTTCTACGCCATTGATCATATGAACATGGTTTGAAGGAAGCATCGATATCTGTTAGCACAGAGACGAAGGAAATCGATCCATGATTGTGCTCAATTTGTGAAAGGAAAGGGGATGCTAGGTGTAACATTGAAGACTCGAAACGATGATCTCTGGTGGTCTCAAAGTTGTTAATGAACAAGTTGGTTATTGCACAGATCGACTCAATAACTTAAACAAGTTTAGAGCATAAGACACTATAAATAAAACCATGATTGGTTCACTTGAAATAGTGCTTGTGTATGAAGCGTGGCTTGTGAAGTGAAGAGGCAGATCTGGACCTGAGGTCTGTGAAAATATAAGATATAGATGTAGAAGCAAAGATTGAGTGAAGATATCAGAGGAAATATAATGTGAAGAAGGGACAAATTTCATAGAGAAGATGAAATGTGATGATGAGTGTTTTATGATATACCTCTGATCATGAGATATATTTGATTCTATAATGGATCACTTCTACTGGAGTTGAATAAACTCTAGTTGGATAGACTGGGTTCTATCAACAAGCTGGGTCTTTCTTGAGAGTTAGTGCTGAAAAAAATCAGTTGATGCTGGGAAAATCCTCTTTCACATATATTTATATTACAATATTCATATCAATTATACAAAATCTAATAAAAAGATCTGGTGTCTCTATGTCCATTGTAATTATGATTTCATTGTTCTTAATCTGTTCAAATATGTTTTAACTGCTAACCTGTGAGAAGAAAAAGTTAGAATAGTCCACACACTAATTCACCCCCCACTATTAGTGTGGGAGGTGTGCTAAATATTGGTGGCCACCCAAATATTCCAACTAGATCAAAGCAATCTTCTTGCAACTTTCTATTTTTAGCAGTTTTTCAGTTCCTAAACTTCTGGGGCCATTTTGAGGGCCTAAATGAATCTTTTTTCAGGATCAAGCACCTCAATGATATTTGAAGGCTTTGATTGAGCCCCCAAAATGAATCTCCTCGACGATGCCTTTCCAATGAGCTATCGTGGTCCCCAAACAAAGATCGTGTTCCAAAGTTACGCCCCTGGAAAGTTGATACACCAAACTACCCAAAACGAGGTCCACAAAACTGGATTTTCATCTTCCGAGGTTAGGGTTTTGGATTTTCTCTATGTTAAAAATTTATTTAGAGCCTCATTTTAATCATCTTCTTGTGAATGCGGGTAGCCATCAAATTTCTTCTCAGAGATAAGCTACCACCATTCTAGCGAGTCTTTCACTCTGTATTTCTACAGTTTTGTACATTTCACTCATTAATAGAAATTGTGTATTACTATATCTCTGTGTTTATGGTTGCATCTCTGATATATTTCTGTTATATTATTTGGTATCTAAGATATCTCTGTACATTTCTTTGTTATATCTCCACTCTCATTTCGTGCCAAAAATAATACAAATCAATGGTATCAAAACAGGTTGCTCTTGATTATTTTTTCAGTGCATGTCCCCAACGAGGTATGAATATATCAAGTTGGGTATAGATATTGTCTCTCTTAAAGAAAATCAGTCTCACAACCCAAATAAACCCTCCATGGCGAAAGGAAAGAAAAACGACAGTGCAGATGATTCTATTAATCTGTCGCGTGAGAAATCTCTCACGCGACAGAGGGACGAAATGATGGAGAATTTTACCCACATCCTTCAATGCCTGCCGATAACAAGGGCATCTTCATCAAGTGACCACTTTGGAGGCACATTTCCTTTCAAGTTACAAGTTAATTTTGATATTCTCGTATTTGAAGGACAAATAGATGTGGATGCCCTAGAAAAATGGATAAAACTGCTAGAAGGTTATTTCTCTATTCACAATTTCTACCACAGGGAAACGATCACCTTCTCACTCCTTAAGGATCTCCCCCATGTCAAACGTTGGTGGGAAACTTACTAGAAGCAAAGTTCCACAGAGGAGTCTAGAATATATGGGTTCGAGCCCACTTGGGATTTTTTTGTGGATGCGGTCAAGGAACAATATTACCCTATTGGTAGCTATGATGACCAATACATGAGATGGTCCACACTGCAGCAAGAGAGGGGCCAAAAAATGGCAAAGGTCAAAAATAATTTCCATACATTGCACACCAAGCTGGGTATAAAAGACTCTGAGTGACATTTGTTTCTGAAATACTACGAGGCTCTACATAGGTACATCCAAACTGAAATGGATTTCCTAGACATCTCATCACTCAAAGTTTCCTATTGATATGATGTCAAAATAGAGTAGAAATTTAGGCACCAGAACAAGTGGGAGTTTGGGTCTGCAAATCTGCAACAACCAAAGTATGATAAAGATGACCCTAACAAACAACCTCCCAAAAACTCGTCCAAGCCACATGAAAACAAGTGCCACATGAAGACGAAGAAGGATAATGGAAAGTGGTGTGATTTACACAAAATTACCTAGTACAACACCGATGGATGTCGCTCAAAATAGTCATTGGTGGCTGAGATCAAAGACAAGGAGCTGAACCCCGATTCAGAATCTGATTAAGAAAATAATGGAAAAAGACAGATCATCGACGCAGACCGCACTGCTACTGTCATGACCACAACAATTCAACCAGAAGAACCAACATATCCCGAGGAGGGGGAGCACATTTTCATTCACAGTTATGGGTGAAGGGGACCCTGCTTCATTTTATTGCTGATAACAGAAGAGATAATAACCTCATCTCAACAAAGGTTTTCAAACAATTGGGTTTGTCGACAACACCACACCTGCAACCATACAACATCGGGTGGCTTCGCAAGGGACACAATATCCGTGTCATCCAACAGTGTCGATTGTCACATGACATCCAACCCTTCAAGGGTGAGGTATTTTGTGATGTTGCCCCCCTGGATTTTTGTGATGTTCTCTTGGGCCAGCCATATATGTGGAAGCGCCATGCTATCTATGAGTCTTGACCCCGTAGTGTCATTGTTACTTTGGGGGGTCATCTCTATAGGATACCATAGGTAGTTCCAACTACTGTCCCACCTAAATAGTGTCGCAAGGTAGTATCTCATACTAACAAATTCAACTTCTTCACAATATATTCAAAAGGTGAATAGAAGGAAACTACAACCACTGCAGCCTTGATCCAAGCACCTTTTATCCAATAGAAGCAGGTCGACAAGATCACATCAAAGTGAAAAGATTCCTTCTTCACACATTCATCTCATGTAGCCGAACTAGTTAAAAAGTTCCAACCCTTCTAGCCACAGGTTTGTGAAAACCTTTAACAAGCTAAGCATCACAACTTCTCTAGCAATGCAAGCAGCTCATCAAGATGGAGATTGAACACACGCTTTTCCCTCTCCCCCAGAAACTTAATGAAATGGAGACCATTTCTTCCTAAGGAGGGAGGATTTATCTAGGTGGAGGTGGGTGGCTACCCACCTATTCCAACTGACTCAAAACAGTCTTCTGACAACTTACTAGTTTTAGCAGTTTTCGGTTCCTAAATTTCTGGGGCCATTTTGAGGGTCTAAATGAAGTTTTTTCGGGATCAAGCACTTTAGATAAAAACAAAATCTCTGATTGAACCCCCAAAATGAATATCCTCTGCGATACCTTTCCAACAAGCTATCGTGCACCTGAAATGGAGATTGTATGCCAAAGTGACACCCCGAGGAAGTTGATACACCAAACTACACAAAAAGGGGTCCACAAAACTATTGGATTTTCATTTTCCAGGGTTAGGGTTTTAGATTTTCTTTATGTTAAAAATGAATTTAGATCCTCATTTTAATCATCTTCTTGTGAATGCGAGTAGCTGTCACATCTCTTCTTAGAGATAAAATGCCACCATTCTAGTGAGTCTTTCACTCTATATTTCTACAGTTTTGTACATTTCACTCATTAATAAAAAATGTGTATTATTGTATCTCTATGTTTATTGTTGCATCTATGATATATATGTTATATTATTGGGTATCTGAGATATCTTTGTACATTTATTTGTTATATCTCCGCTCTCATTTCATTCCGAAAATAATCTAGATCAACCTTCCACCTCTCAACCATCCAATAATTGTTCCTCTATAGTTACTTTAGGAATATTGTATTTGTTTGATCATTGAAGATCAAGCACCATAATTTTCCTTTTGCATTTATATGGGAGAAATTTAGCATCCATGAGTATTCATTGTTTAGAAAATGCATGAGTTCGACCATATCATATGTTGTTAACATGATGTCTGTATCTTCCATATAATTTAGACTGGTTTCCATAGTGTCTAAAGTGGATCCCCTTGAAAGATTTTTAACACCTCCATACATTCTAACCTTAAATATCCCCTTTTATTATGACAAACAATTTCACTCTTCCATTTTTGACAACAATTTGAACACCATAACACCAAGTCCAACATACCAATCTCCAAATTTGGTCTCTGAGGATTCATGCAAAAGGGATTTTACTTGAGGATAAATCCTTGGATAACATTCTTCATGAAACAAAGTGTAAGCTATGGACATGAATGTATCAACATATTCCATAAAACCAACATTATTTGGCTTATCTCTGACTACATGTGTCCAGTGAATAACATATACATGATTTCCAACTTTGTCTTCAATTTCCAACTTCAAGATTGAAAATCTATTTGCTTTAAAAAATAGAAGAAAATAGACCAAATTGATAATTACATGATCTGTTGAAATTCAGTGAGTTGGAAATGTAATGAATTAGCTATAAACTATGCAAAGAAAAATCTTGTGATTGTTTGAGTTATACAAGGGAAGATGGCTCTAACAACACCTAACATAGTATAATCCACTACTTTGTCACTGTCATATCCAAAAATTGCACAAACCATACTGAAAACATGTTGTGAAATTGATGAAAACATTATTGTTTCATAGGTTTATGATTCTTGAACAAAGGAGTTAGCTTTATCCATTAAAACCTATATAAAAGTTGGTTTACTTTGTGGGCTTAACTCCCCAAATTCTGCTACTAGGGTTTCCTTTTTTACAATTCGGCCATAATTTATTTTAGAAACCTTCAACATTTCACTAATAGAACCAAGTTTTAGCTCGAATAGAATTGACCCCTTCTTTCATAAAATGCTCCTAGTGATTGGGTCATAATTATTAGCACATGAATGGACAAATTCCAGGAAATTGTAAGTTTTTGGAACAAATAAAAGATCCAGGTTCGATTCCCAAGCGTTAAAATAATTCTTTAATTCACTATATCTACTATATGATAGATTATGTATCTCGTAAAGGTTAAATGAAGTAATGGGCTCCAAAATTAAACCATCTTTGTCTACTAAATCTGCATCTTCTATAGGTAGGGCTCTAGTTCTTTTAGAGCCATAAGACTTAGACATTTTTGCAAACAAAAAGGGTCTTTTAATGATTACCCAAAAATTGACTGAGAAAATCCTTGAGTTCGACAAGGAATCGAGTAGAAATCCTTGCAGAATTTCCATGGAATAGTGGATTCTTTCTTTTGGAATATATATATATTTTAAAACACGTCAAACTTTATTAGCTCATATACAAATAAAAGAAAACAACATAAAAATTAATTACAAACCATTGTTTTTTGAAAGGGAATTGAGCAGTTTTTCATTTGAGTTTAGTGCATGGTATGAGGGTAGTTTTGGATACTCCTTTCCAAAGGCCACTGTAAGCTCATCGTTTGACCTGTATCATAGATCAGAACCTCACTACTTCATATCAGAAGGGTAGTACTATGTTAAATACCACTCATTTGGAAGTTGTGTTTTTTTTTAACCATTGATTTCACCGCCATCTCAATCAACACTATGGATTTAACTCGACATAC
>JZKD02S1044409.1:51581-62129 GCA_000966675.3 Picea glauca | reverse complement strand
TATATATATATATATATACACACACACACACACACACACACACAATAACTCCTTAGAGAATATGGGAACCCCCTCGAAATAACCAAATACCATTCATACTTCATAATTCACCTGTCAATAATGAATACATGATCTCTTATATATATCTATTCACACTTGCATGTGAGCCCCCTTTATCACTAGGCCGATCCTATTACATATGTATTTACACATTACATGTACATTTAGGCCCATATATGCTCCCCTTGGGGTCATATCATACACATTTAGCCATATATATGACCCCCTTGGGTCATAACATAGTACCCTCCTTCAAAAAACTTTGTCCTTAATGTTTTGCATTTAAAGGCTTCACATGTGATGAAACCAAGTAATATGATTTTCTTATGTTCCTTCTTTCTTCATTCCATTGTTGATGATGTATCCATCCAAAATCAATTATTTTTGGTCTTAATCCTTGGTGTCTAGTTGTTGAATACTTTTATTTCCTTTGATTCCATGTATTTTTGTTGAATCTTCTCCAATTTGTAGTCGTTGTTGGTCTCTGATAATAGTTTGTTGAAGAGTAGTTTGGTTATGCCTTGTTCCATGAATATTGACAAGTATTCCATCTTCTTCCTTCATAATGTTGATATCGTCCTTCTTGTCTTCCTTGGAATGTTTATTGGTAATGAGGGTGTCAATATAGTTTCACATTTGATGGTCTTCCTTCACTATGCACATGAATTTAATCTATCTTCTTTTCAATGAAAATGTAATCCTCAATCATCTTTGCTTAGTCTTTGATTACTCTAGCCTTCGAGATAATACCATTATATTTGGCATGTACACCCTCTAGATGGAGTTCAACTTCTTCAAGTATCTTATGTTGACCTTCTTGAATATTATCTTCTTTCTCCTTTTGAATCTGCAATGTGATCTCATCTAACAAATTTTCACGTCCTTCTTCAATTCTGGCTTGTATTTATGATTTTACCTCTTCAATATTTAAGGATTCCTCAACCTTAATGAAAATTTGATATTTCAGTCTTTTGGTAGATTCTTCATCCAAGATCCTTATTTCTTCTTGATTTTGACAACTCTTCTTTTATTCTTTCAATCTCTTGACCTCATCCAATAGTTTTTTATTATGGTTTCGTAATATACATATCTCTTCATCTTTCTTTTTCAAATCTTCCCTTGACTCATCATTTTCCCACTTTGATTTACTATTATTTTCTTTCTTTAAGTTCTTAACCTCCTTAATGAGTGATTCATTAAGGGATCGTATCTTAGATAGATCCCCACCCTTCTTCTTAATCTCTTCCTTTGCGTCTTTTAATTCATCTTGAATTCTGTACAATTCCTCTATTTTTGTATCCGTAATCCATTTATCCTAGAAGACTTTTTCAAATTCTTCCCATGTGTAGTGCCATCTAGTATTTTGATCAACACTCATCCACCACTTCCAAGCTTCATAAAAAAAAAATTATTTACTTCGAAGGAGTCGTATTATATTCTTTTACAAACCTCAAATATTCCATAATATTTATTTCATCTTTATCTTCATCTCCTGTAAATTTAGGTATTTCCATTGATTCTTAATTGAGGTCTAATCCCAACCCTCAAATCACAAACTCAATATATTAAGGATAAATATCTCAAATAGTTTTAATAGTTTTTCCAATATTATCTTCTATGTTTTATCTTTTCAATGGATTTTGAATCAGCT
Source organism: Picea glauca (assembly GCA_000966675.3). NCBI lineage: Eukaryota > Viridiplantae > Streptophyta > Pinopsida > Pinales > Pinaceae > Picea > Picea glauca. The sequence continues at coordinate 60,418 of JZKD02S1044409.1, read as the reverse complement.
CAATCGGAAATTCCAATCAAAAGTTATGATAGTTTTAAGTGAGCATACCTTTGAAACCTTGATTTGGAGTCTGTCCTCATGGCCGACCTTACTTATGATGTATCTATGAAATTCTGGCCCTTCTCAGTCTGAAATTGCGATATGTAGTACTCTTAAATTTCTTCTCTACAATTCCACAGGTCTGACCAAAATTTGATGTGCCAAGTAGAAGTTATGGTAACTTCCCCACACCTAGCTGATTTTTGTCCCTTCCAGGAGAGAGTACTTGTAAAGCATGCCAAGAGCACAATATTTGATATTTGATTCTGAAACTTGAAAAAAAACTACTATAGACTGTCCATTGTCTAATGCAACTAGTCTCACTAAATGTGTATACTCGCTGAAGAATATATCATTGTTTTACCCGAAACACCTATTTGAGACTAGTTAATATGACTAGTCAGATACCCTATATTACACAGGGTGTATCTACAAACGTAGGATGACCCAGAAGATTAAATTTTTATCAAAGCTACCTTGATAATTCATATGAATAGAATCCGGGTTTCAGGTTTTGAAACGTCACAGAAAACATTTTATGGAGAAAAATATGCGATGACTAAATTCAGGATGATTCCAGAACCCTATCTTACACATGCTATATCTCCAAAAGTATAAGGCCACAGGAGCTAAAATTTGTGCCCCACATACCTTGATATGTCTACTAAATATATACCAAGGGGTTCCTTCTGTTGTAACAGATATTGAAAATTTCCGATATTACTTAGGCACTTTCGTCTAGACTATCTACAGGAGTATCGACTGGAAACACTATTTTCAGGTTCATCTTCATACACACGTCCAATCATGGAAAGTCCTTCATCTCTACCCTATGGAGAACCCAATTCCATATCAGTCAAAGAATTGTCGACTGAAAATTATCCTTCCAGTTCTGACAAAGATATTCTAGTTGGAGGTTTGTTCTCTCCAAAGGCTGATAATATGAAGTCCATCTCGGCCGAAAGAGAGAAATCCTCTGCAATTGAAAAGATCGTTAAGGAGAACCAAATTATACACCCTGAAGAAAGAATGATATTGATAAGAGTGTGGAGGACCTGGTAAACACACTGTTAGCTGTTGAAGATGCACTTATCGCTTTGTTTGACCACAGTGATCATACACTTCAAGGGCATGTTGTTGAAACATATGTGTGAAGACTTTACCAGCCCTATCTTGTTAAAGGAGGTGTTAGGATGTTGTGGCAACACACTCTCTCATACTCCCCTCCAAGGCTCCTCCAATGGATTGTCTCCACTTGTTCATTATCTTCGTCTATATAATACCATTTCTCACGATGCCAAGAGGTTCATGCATATCTGTTGGTGAAATATTTCTTTGGCCATTTAGGTGACGCCAATCACGTAGAAATCTTCGTTACAAACCAACAAAAATTACATATAGATAACTACTCAAAGATAAAATGGGTTTGTTTCTTCCTCTGTATCGTTATATTTATCTTAATTTATGGTAGTAGTTGGCCCCATAATTACTCGGAGACAGTCGCAGGGCTTTATGATAATCTGGTTGCAATTACCAAGCGTGGACTCAGCTAGAAGTTGGATATCCATGGTCATATATTTGATATCAGGTGAAGGAACGTCAATGGATCCCCCGACAGTATTGAAACTGCTAATCCTAAGTCTATATTTGTTGATGCTATTAGCGGTTGCAACCATGATTATACTGAGCACGGTATGAGAGGAATCGATGAGGCGACGTTGGATTCATATCCGAAGATGCTATACTCGCAAAACGGTGTTTGATTATAAAAATCTATGGAAGAAGAGGATTTAGAAGTGGAGGACAAGACTTGTTGTTCAATTTTTGTGAGCAATTACAGGGAATCAGAGGAGGTGAGAGTGATGCCCGATTGCGGTCACATGTTCCACGCGGTTTGTATCGATTCCCAATGCTTAATCAAAGGAAAACCCAAGTGTACTTGTAGCTACTGCATTATGGGCTTTCTGTTCCTCCGTGTCCTATCTGTAAATCCAGCAGGAAGGAAGAAGAAGATGAACGTGGACCGACTAGAGAGCAACCTCCTGAGTACAAACAACAAATAAAACACCAACACATGTCGCATGCATGAAAAGCACCAATCTCGCCATTTCGGGATTTTGATCATCATTTTTCACATTACGCTTCTTCCTTCGAAAGTCCGAAAATCCGATTCATGGTTCCATCTTTGCGCCGATGGGACAAAATTGTGTGCATAGAGGGTGATGAGTTTTGGCACATGAAAAAACATTGCGCTTATGTGTTCAAAGAATAAAAAAAGGAAAGAAATTAAATGCTATTTGTCACTTCTTTGGCTATCAAGCTCGAGAATCTTTACCATCAAACTTTGACTGTGACTATGCATATGCCCTTGGCCATATTGCTTATCATCTCTTAGGTGTTGGTTTGAATGGTTACATGGCAACTGTATTAAACCTAAAGAAGCCTATATCCCAGTGGCAATGTGATGATGCTCTGATCATGACAATGATGACTGTGAAGAGATGGCTACGGGGCGACGTGCCTCTCAAATTGGAAAGTCAGTTGTTCACCCTGCTAATGTGGATTTGAAGGGTAGGCCATATCAGTTTCTTATGCGCAATGAAACATGATTTTTGATGGATGATATCTATAGGAATCCTGGTCCTCTTCAGTTTGAGGGTCTCGGGGCAAATGCAAAAACCATAACCTTATCTATTGAAGACCAGGATTATATTGGTCGGGTTCAACAGTTCAGAAGAGATCTCGTCCATGGTGTTGATGAAGACGTTGAGGTGATTATGGAGAGGTTGCCGAAAAAACGCCAGAGTATGCTTTTTCCTGCTACAATGTCTATCTGGGTGCAGAGGATTTCAAGAAAATATTTAAATGATCCTATTGTTATTGATCTTGTTGGTGAATCATCTTAGAAGTTGGTAGATGAAATATCACTTTATTCTATTGTTCCATCCACCTATGGGAAACACTCCATTATCAACCCATTGATAATTGAATATGCTAAAGGGGGAAATGTATCGTTTTCACTCAAACAAAGCGAGATGCAGATAGTCTGTTAGTGGCACTGGGTCGGGTCCTTTCCTGTGAACCTTTGCATGGTGATATTTCATAGAATCAGCGAGAGAAGACTCTTGTTGGATTTCGTGAGGGACATTTTAACGTGCTGATTGCTACTGATGTAGCTATCCATGGTCTTGATATTCCTAATGTTGATCTGGTTATTCATTACGAACTCCCGACAACTGCAGATATTTTTGTGCATGGAGGCGAATCAAATGCATACACTGCTATAGACAGTTCGCTGGAAATTAGGATTTATTTGTGCTTTTAAATTAGTTCGGATTACTATTATGATTAGTTAAAGACGGTTGAAGTTAGTTCATTTTCAGTTAGCTATCCTATGACGCGGATTCAACCTCCTTGAGAGAGGAAATTTATATAGAGGTTCATTCATTGTAATTGGGGGGGGGGAGCCTGGGGGAAACCTCTTTTGGAGAGATCTCCTTTTGAACGCAGAGTTATTTCGAAAGCCTGGAATGGAGTTATATAGAGTGACATGTTTACTTGACATTGTGAGATTCATCACGGTCAATTCTTTCACTATGTTCTCTTTTTTGTCATATTATCTATCCGTTCCTTTACCGACTGAGTTAAAATCTGTTTGGAATTCATTTTACATGCTCCTTACACATAGTTGATAAGTGTTCTGTTTCAAATGGTGACTGGTCAGAATTCACTCCAGATAAGTGCTCTGCATCTAGTTATCAACCTTCAGTTTTTTCTTCCAAATTCGTAGTGGAAATTCATCCTTGATAGATGCTTTCACTGTGATGGCCTTTTCCTTTTCTTTTTATGCTATCTTATCATGATTATTTATAGCTAAAAGATAGACTTACTTTGCCTCATTTTCTGCAAGTAATACGATCACCGCTATAATCTCTTTTCTTTGGTTTTCACTTGACTCCATCGCCCAATAGGTCTTTTCAAATCCATGCAACCCCCAATCTTATTAAAAATCTTCTCTGATAAGAAATCTGGCCTTCTTACTGTGATTATTGAATATTCCTGAGTAAAGAGCCCTTGGTTGTTGAGAGAACTATCTCTGAGTGTATTAGGTCAAAAGTATAATCAAAATCAATTTTCAGGGATTGGCTTGTTGTAACCCAAGTCAAGTTCTGAACAACAAATAATTTTTTTTTTTTTTTTTAAATGTGCTAAGGCTTGGCTCTATTACAGCCTAGAGTCAACTCTTGTGACAACACCTTCCAAAATATATTAGAAAACAATTTATAGTTAAAATTCCAAGGTGTCTCAGATGCAGTAGTGAAACCCCAAGACCTTGAGCTCTGATACCAAATGTTATGATTCAAATGCTTACAAATATCATAAAATAACAGAAGTACACACCATGTAAATAAATTCAACGTGGATCACAACTCCAATATAAATATATATATATATATTATTTTTTTTGTAAATAAAAGAGCACTAAAAATATATTCACATATTTATGTGTCAATACAAAGACAAGAGTCTACCACCTGTCCCACCACAGCAGGAAAACTAGAACAATTGGCCATAAAGTGTATTTTTTACTGTAATTGAAAACGGTTCTGACAAAAAGGATCAGAGTGTTCTACTGTGCAGTGGCCATGGTCGACTGTCTTACATAGCTTGACAAAGAATTTTAATTCTCTACAAAATTGACTAAGGCAAAAAGAAACCATAAAACCTGAGAGAGATAGCTTGGAATTGTTTATCTCTGGGTGTTGTAGGCTGGGACAAATAATTTTCCACATGTTGGACATCGTTTGTTAGCTGGATCAGCCATCATTGCATCCATCAGGTGGTCCAAGCGTTGTCGCAAGAAGTTATGGATATGGGCATGTTCATCCATTTTTTGCCGCAGCTCGAAGATGAGCTGAAGGTGATCCTCTGCAAATTGAATTGGGTTCGACGGAGGTGGTTCCTCTGTCATATCTGCATCCATTCCTTCCGTTGCATCCACTGCCTCAACTGCGTTCCCTGTGTCCGCTATGTCCACTCTGTCCTGTTCTGTGTCCACCGCTGCCATTGCTTTCAATGGCTTGTCCACTTGCCAGTTGGGGGGAATATCTTCCTCCACCATGAAAGAACTAGTGTCGTAGAAATGGTCTAGAGAGTGGGCTCTTGGAGGGTCAATTACATGGCTATGAGTGAGTGGAGGGGAAAAATTCTCGGGAGGGGGAATTTCTTCCATGAAAGGGCCGCTACCAAGGTCAATGGTGGGAATTGGGGTGGGGGTTGGTTTTTCTTGAGACGACTGGTGATAATGAGGGTGAGATGGGAATGGGGGAGACGATTGCGTCTAGTGTAGGTATTGTAATACACTGGGCCTCACCTAGACTTTCCACGCTCCTTGAGCATGTTGCGAGCTTGGGTGAATGGAACCAAAGAAGGTGTGGGTGGGCGCAAAGTGAACAATTTGTGGAAGATCCAAAGAATGTTGAGGAGAAGACGAGAAAAATGCCAAGGAGGTATGAGAGAGTGTTCCGACATCCCAACTTTCATAAAACCTTGCGAGTTGACGTGGGAGGGAGACATGAAGACTGAGGTGACTACAAGCATGGTATAGGTGCACCCAACCTAGTTCGCACATGGCTTCCTTAAATTTCCTCGGAGTGCCCAATGCATCTCCATTGAGTTGCACTGAATGCAAGTCATTCTAGTTGAGGGGACGGGAGGTTGGCGGCAGGGATTTATAGCTCCCTACGCTGCCTGGCACCACCTGGCTCCCACTTTCATCCACTTGTCACCCCATCCGGGGGCCAATATAGATACGTTACACAATAAATTCTTAAAGAATAGGGAAACCCCCTCCAATTAACCAAATATCTTTTATACCTTTCATACCCTATTACATATGACTCATATATGCCCCCCTTGGGTCATAATATATATATATATATATATAATATGTTTTTTTTATTTATGAAATTTGATATTTTTCACTTTTTAAACCAAAAATTTAATTCTTTTTGTAATTTTACGTTTTTTTTTAAGGTTTTTAATTTATTTTTTTTCCCCTTTTTTTTTTTCATTCTTTTTTAATTTCAAGTCTTTTATTTTCCTTTGTTTTTTTAGTTTTAATTTATCAAAAAAAAATTCAATTATATATTTTTGCTAAATATTTAAAAATAGTGTTATTTAACTACAATAATTTTCTATCTATTAAAGTAAAGGTAAAAAATGTGTTAAAAATGGTATTTTCCACTATATTTAAAAAAGTATGGAACCATAAATTAATTAAGGAGACAAAAAATCGTATTTTCAAAAATGTAAGTGGTAAAAAATATTTTAAGACTGAAAGAAACATGGAAAAATTACTAAAAACACTATTGAAAAAAAAATTAAAAATTGAAAATAGATGAAAAAACAAGCATTTAAAATAAAAAAGTGGAAACACTGTGTATTAGAAAATTTAAAATATCAAAAACCACCTAAAAAGGGTGGGGTGGGGTGCTATTGGTAGCGACATTTTTAAAAACGGGGTAAAAAACTTGACCTTCCAAAAAATGAGAACTCTGTAGAGTTCTCGTTAAGTTGGTAACTATGTTTAATTTCTTCAATTAGTACACTGACCCATGTACTATTTGATGCATTTATCTTGATGGTATAGTTTCCTTCTCCAGTGGGTAAAGACAATGGTGGAAGAATTTGTACCTTGTATTTTATCCTCCTCACAACTTCAATCATTGCATTATTCTAGGCTAGAGGATTCTTTTTCAATCTTTGTTGTAGAATTAAAATGTCATATGCATGTTCAAATAGAAAAGACTCCGATAGACTATGGATTTTAGCCTGAGATTCTATGGGACTTAAGTGTCTCAATTCAAACGCTTAGGTGCTAGCACTTGCATGAGGAGTAGGTCTCGTTGGGAGAAGAAATATTGGGCACTAAAGCTAAAGGAGCTAATGAATGGAGGTTGGAATAGGGTTCTAATAGTCAGTCACATAAAGGAGAATTAACACCTAGTAATGAGCACTGAAATATAGTACTAAGAGTTAGACTATTGTGGAACAAAGAAGTCCATACTCCGTTAGAGGAGGAATTTGGGCCCATGATAAAATATTTTTAGAGCAGTCTTGATCAGATCTGCAACATAATGTGTTTTAAGATTCTACATATGTGGGTTACAGGTTGGGAGTTCATCACAAATAATACAATTTCTTTTGGAAATTAGTGATATTTGATTGATTTAGAGAACATAATGAAATGTATGAAAAACAATAAAAGAAAAGAAGAATCTAGAAACATATTAAAAACAAGCCTCAATCAACCATGAGTTCAATATTTTAGAAGTTAAGTGAAATGAATACAAGATTTAATATAAAAAAGATCAAATGTTCTTTGCAAAGTAGTTGATTATAACAAATTTATAATTTTCATCTCATAGTTCTCATAGCTGAGAACTTAGATCTTACCTCCAAGTAAGCTGGTAAAATAACTCTGAAAAATCAAGCTTTGACCAAAATTTTTGTTGCATTGTATCCCATCAAATCAAAAGAGGTTCAAGAAGTCCCACAAGGCAAGTTTTTATCTCCACTGATTGCTTGTGTCGAGGATTTGATTTAAGTTTTTCTCTAAATCCCCTTCCCAATACAGTTGAATGTGCTCTAAGAGATATGGAGATAATTTCAATCCTTTCTTCTCTAGCAATGAGAAAAGTGACAAAGAATCATGCACACAAATCACAACAACAAAAAAACATTTCTTTGGGTTAAAGGTAGACATCAACAATAAGGTGATTTTCTTCTTGACAATGGATTATTCTCCTAAACAACAAGAAATTTCCTCCATTAAAACCCTCAAAAGAGTGGCCAACAACTACATACTACCTTGTCTAACCCATTGTTCAACCCAATAAGTTGATATTTAAGAATTCTCTAACCCCTCGTTTAACCCTCTGCACACGTGATCCATTCGCCAGTGGTATTTTGTTGTCGTTCCTTGAATATGTTGCCAAAAGAACGACTTCCTCCCTATTACCAGACTTGAACGAAGCCTAAACACATAATAGTAGACCAAATCGAAGCTTCCTCCCTATTATCAAACTGTAGTGACGCCTCCGTTAAACATCACGTCAATAGATACAATGATAAAAAAAAAAATTGAAACATCAATTAGAACAAGTGATATGCGGCAATAACTGTTGATTAAGGTTGGTTGTCATCGATGTCAACCCTTGAAGAAATCCTTGTATCAAAAAGGTTGGGTAATGGACCTAATATTGTTTGATGTAAATATGACTCGTTATTGTTTTATCATGATTGATAATAAATAGAAATGGATGAACTCCAAAGTGGTCCCCTTATGGTGAAAGCCCTCACGGGAAGACGCTTTGTAGATTGAGTTATCCTAGAAGTATGGTTAGATAACCCATGCTTATTTGTGGAATAATGAGATGAACGCTAGTGAATTTTTCAGTGAAACTATCCTATATGGATAGTGCTTTTCATGTCATTTCCGGTGGTATGTGGAGCGTCACATAACTCCTCATGGTTAGAGAGTTATGGCCATGAGAAGTTGGAGAACCCAGGTTTGGGTAATGGACCCAAGTTTGTTTGATGGATAACAGTATGAGTTTTGATATATTTTCAAGTTATACTATTTTATATGGATATTACATGTCATTCCATTTCTGGTGTCATGTGGAACGTCACATAACTCCTCACGGTTTGAGAGTTATGGCCTTACAAAGTTGGAGGACCCTCATATGTCATCTAGAAGTCCCAAAAGGTCAAAGTAGTCAAAGTGGTTTAAG
>JZKD02S1044409.1:29848-44594 GCA_000966675.3 Picea glauca | reverse complement strand
AGCCGTTAAACTCGTCAGGGTGGTCCATTCCAAACGGCTTGGGTTATTTAGACAACCCCGGACCGGTTCCACTCTCCCAGTTGACGGACGATCAATTTCGCCCGTCAACACGTGGCCAAAAATTATAGAATGACAGTCCCTCCTAAAGAACCTCAACAGAATAACAACAATCACAGACAAGAACCTCAACAAAATAACAACAGTCACAAACAAGATCCTCAAAAAACAACATGGATAAGATAGCAAGATCAGTATAGAAATGAAGAATGCACAGTCACTCTACAAGCTAAGAAGAAGAAACACAGTTGGTATGTTGACAGTGGGTGTTCAAAACACATGACATGTGATAGAGAAAAATTTCTTACATTGCGAAAGGAAAGAAATGGATCAGTCTCCTTCGAAAATGATTATTCAGCCAAAATCATTGGAGAAGGCACAATCCGAATTGTGAACAAGAATAAAAAGGCACAAAATGTTCTATTGGTAGAATATATGAAACATAATCTTCTAAGTGTGAGTCAAATGTGTGACCAAGGTCATAAAGTTACTTTCAATTCACAAAAGTGTGAGATAAGAAGAGAAGGTTCAGAGAAATTGGTTGGTATAGCTGCAAGAACTTCAAACAACATATATGTGTTAAGTGAAATTGGAAATGAAAAGTGTTGTCTAGGAAAGAAAGATGAAAGTTGGCTATGACACAAAAGAATGGGTCACATGCATTTTGATAACCTTGTCAAAGTCAACAAAAGAGAAGCAGTCAGAGAAATTCCCTAGATCACAAAACCAACCAACACTTTATGCAAGCATTGTCAACAAGGAAAGCAAACAAATACCAGGTTCAAATCAAAGGAATATTCAACAACAAGACCACTGGAAATTGTGCATATTGATCTAGTTGGACCAACTAAAACAAAGGGATTAAAATGTGAGAGATACTTTATGTTATTAATTGATGATTATACAAGAATGATTGTAGTTTGCTTTCTCAAGAACAAGTCAAAATCTTTTGAAAACTTCAAGATCTACAAGGAAATGGTTGAAAATGAGATGGATTCAAGAATCAAATGCTTGAGATATGATAATGGAGGAGAGTTCACTTCAAAATAATTTATGGAATACTGCAACAGTCATGGAATAAAAAGGCAATTCTCCATTGCTAGGACACCTCAACAGAATGGAGTTGTTGAAATAAAGAACAAGACAGTATAGGAAATGGATCAAACAATGCTAATGGATTCCAAATTGACAGATATATTTTAGACATAGGCAATGCATACAACAATTCACATTCAAAACAGAGTAATGCTCAGAAACAACACTGATAAAACTCCCTACAAGCTATGGAAAGGAATATCAACAAATGTGAAGAACTTCAGAGTTTTTGGAAGCAAATGCTACATCAAACGAGAATATGGAAGAATGGGAAAGTTTGACTCTCGTGTGGACAAGGAGTACGTGTTGGTTGCTCAAGTACAAGGAAAGAATAAAAGTGTTACAATCTAAGATTGAACAAAGTTGTGGAAAGAATCAACCTAACAATTGATGAAACAGGAAGACCAGAATCAAAGGAAGAAGAAAACAAATCAATGGAACAACTTTTTGAAGAAGAAGAAGCAGAAGATGAAGTAGAAGAGGAAGATGAAGAGAATCCGACAGAAACAAAAGAGCAAGTTCAACAAGTATATCCAAAGACACCTAGCAAACGAGTACATAAGAATCATCCTTCAGATCAGATTATTGGAAACAAAGATGCAAGAGTTGAGACTAGAAGAAAAATCCGTTCACTAGAGCAAACACACCTAGCACTCTTATCTACAATTGAACCAAATTGTTTTGAAGAATCCAACAAGGATGAATTTTGGAATAAGACCATGAATGAAGAATTGGATCAAATAGAGAAAAATGACACTTGGGAGATGGTTCCAATACCAAAGAATAAGAATGTGATCGACACAAAATGAGTTTTTAGGAATAAATTAAATGAATATGGACAAGTTACAAGGAACAAATATAGATTGGTATGTAAAGGATATGCAGATATTGAAGGAATCAACTTTGAAGAGACATTTTCCCCAATTGCCAGAATGGAAGCAATCTGGTTGCTTTTAGCCTATGCATTATCCAAAAATGTTATAGTATATCAGATGGGCGTAAAATCATCTTTTATGAATGGGGAACTTGAAGAAGAAGTCTACATTGAACAACCAGAAGGATTTCAGTTTTCAGAGAACACGGATTATGTGTGTAAATTAAAGAAGGCCTTGTATGGTCTAAAACAGGCTCCTAGAGCATGGTACTCTAGACTGGATAAGTATCTGCAGCAGGCAGGGTTCAGAAAAGAAAGTGCAGGCAACAACCTCTACATCAAGGTAAGTGAAGGTAATATTTTATTAATTGAATTTTATGTTGATGATATTATTTTTGGTAGTGATGATGATAGGTTAAGCCAGGAATTTGAAAAAGATATGCAAAATGAATTTGAAATGTCGTTACTTGGAGAACTATAATTCTTTTTGGGACTTGAGATACATCAAAACAACCAAGGAGTCTTTATTTCTCAAACTAGGTATATCAGAGAAATGCTAAACAGGTTCGGAATGGAATATTGCAAACCAATTATCACTCCCATGCAAACTAGTTGCAAGTTGAGCAAAGATGATGATTCGAAGTCTACAGATCAGAGGCAATGCAGGTCAATGATTGGTAACCTACTATATGTGACAACATCTAGACCAGATGTAATGTAGGCATTTGGACAGGTGGCACGATTTCAAGAAACACCAAAGGAGTCACATGTGTTAGCAATGAAGAGGATTTTCAGATATCTCAAAGGAACATAAGAGTTTGGATTATGGTATCCAAAAGGAAAGGATCTATCACTTATTGCCTACACAGATGCAGATTGGGCAGGTTGTATTGATGACCGACGAAGCACCAATGGAGAAGCGTTCTACTTGGGTGAGTGTTTAGTATCATGAATAAGCAAGAAATAATCATCAATATCTTTATCTACAACCGAGGCAGAGTATATTGCAACAACATCATGTTGTACACAGGTTCTTTGGATGAAATAAACTCTGACAGATATACAGGTTGAGTATGATGAGCCCATTCCAATCTATTGTGATAATACAAGCGCCATTAGTATCTCAAATAACCCGGTGATGCACTCCAAGACGAAGCACATTCCAATAAAGTATCACTTTTTACGGGAGAAGGTTGCAAAAATGAACATTAGAGTTGATTATGTGGGCACAAAAGAACAAGTGGTAGACATCTTCACAAAACCACTTCCACGAGAATCCTTTGAGTATCTTCGCCAGATACTTAGAGCTATTTCTACTCCAAAATGAATTCTTTTTGAGTGCTTATCTTATATGTCTTATATGTACACGAGGAAGCACCATAAGAGGATAGTTCAGTCAGGGGGAGCAACCCCAAATGGAAAGATACCTTTTCCATTGATGAAAAAGGGGGAGAGATTTATTAGATGCAGAGGACATAGGCAAAGGAAAAAGGCATGGTTCCAGGGGGAGCATGAGTGATATCATTTCAGTTTTTCATCAGAGTATTGCCATCAATTCCAAAGCGGGATATTGTTGATTAAGGTTGGTTGTCATTGATGTCAACCCTTGAAGAAATCCCTGTAGCCAAAATTTTGGGTAATGGACCCAAGATTGTTTGATTTAAAGATGACTCGTAATTTTCTTTTCATGGTTGATAATAAGTAGAAATGGATGAACTCCAAAGTGGTTCCCTTATGGTGAAATCCCTCACAGGAATAAGATTTGAGGATTAGAAGTATGGTTAGAGAACCCAATGAGATGAATGCCAGTGAATTTGTCAGTGAAACTATCCTAGATGGATAGTGCTTGTCATGCCATTTGCGGTGGTATGTGGAACGTCACATAACTCTTCACGGTTAGAGAGGTATGGCCATGAGAAGTTGGAGAACCCAGGTTTGGGTAATGGACCCAAGTTTGTTTGATGGATAAAGGTATGAATTTTGATATATTTTCAGGTAGTAATATTCTATATGGATAGTACATGTCATTACATTTCTGGTGGTATGTGGAACATCACATAAATCCTCACGGTTTGAGAGTTATGGCCTTACGAAGTTGGAGGACCCTCATATGTCATCTAGAAGCCCCAAAAGGTCAAAGTAATCAAAGTGGTTGAAGAGATTTTAAAAGGTAAATAATAAAGTGAAGTGATGAGTGTATTATAATTCAAAGTGAATACACAATAAATTAATTCAATAATAAATTTAATGGAGAAATTAGAAGTGGGTTAACCCTGAAATAAAGAAAGTGGGTAAAGTGACCTAGAAGATGTTTTTAAGGAAGCTACTTGGCGAGTATAAATAAGAGGCAAGGCTCTCTCATTTAAGACATGCTTGAGCATATTGAATACCTATAGGTGTTTGAGGTAACCAAAGGATATCTCAGCCGAATTTCTGAGGAAAGTTAAGAAAAGAAGGCTAGAATTCAAGGAAGGATAAATTCTTTTGATGAAGCTTTCTAAGGTATATATATATATATATATATATTCATGTCATCTCATCATTTTTGCAATAAATTGTTTTCTAGAATGATTCAGACTGTGAAATTTATATTCCATTTAGGAAACATATCCAAGTATCTGTGGTAACAAATTCAACTTGTGGGTCTTTGTATTTTTGGAGTTACACTCCATGGAAAATAGGGTTTGTGGCTAGTCCTGAAACTAGTCAAAAATAGGTGTTTCAGGTAAAAACGTCATAACTTCTTCATAACAGATCCAAATTCAGTATGAAATTTTTTTTTGGTTAGAGTACAGTCTGTAGTATTATGTTTAACAGTTTCAAATCAATTCAACAAATATTTCGTGCAAGGCAGACTCTACAAGTTCTCTCTCTAGAATAATCTAGAATTTAGAAAGGTGTGCCATTTTTTCCATAACTCCTTTTCTAAGAGGTTCCAAGTAGTGATACCTGGAGGAATTTCATAAAATACACTGAACAACATTGTGTATCAGTTTCATATCTTTATTCGTTACAAGTACAAAGTTATGATTATTTCAAGTTAGGGTTGTTGAGTAATACAAAACTAGTCTTGTGAGACTAAAGAAATGTTTGATGAAAATGATAGTCTCTTGTTGTTAAAGTTAAGGAAGGTTTGCAGGTATGTGATAATATACACTAGGTCTATTACAGAGTTACAAATTGTATTTGAATGATGAAATTGATGAGGGATTTTGGTTGAGGTACAAGTTGGGTACATGGTCGAGACAAGTAGTTGATGTGTTGGCACATACATGAGGTGTATAGTTGATGATGTTGGTAGATATTAATGAGTCATAGTTGATGAATACTTGACACATGATTGGTACATACTTGGTACATGGTTGGTTGCACTTGTTTATGGTATAGGTTGATTACAGATTGTTTGGTATAGGTTGGTGCATGGTTGATGCACTTGTTTATGGTACAGGTTGATTACAAGTTGAGGTACAGGTTGATGTATGGTTGATGCATGGTTTAGGTTTATTGGTACATGTTTACAATAGTATATCTCACAGTGATAGTGTGACAATGGTTCCATCATTCTACTTCTACTTCAGGGCGGTTAGACGGGGCAAGGACAGGTGGTTGTAGCCACCTTCGAGTTGTAGCCGAAGAACATAGGGGGTTGTAGCCTCCTTCTAGTTGTATCTAGAGAATTGAGGAGTTGGATCTTCCCTCAGGTTGTATCCTGAAAAACTAGGGGGTTGGATCCTCCTTCTAGTTGCAACTAAAAAACAAAGGAAGTTGGTGCTTCCAATGAATGTAATTCTTCAAGACATATAAGATAAAGAATTATGTGGTTTTATCCTGATTTGGGTTTCCACATAAAACACTGGTGTACTGTGTATGTGTGTGATTGTTCATTTCTTATTGCTTATTATTGGATAATAATTCTACATTGATATAACACTTGGATTATTTGGAGAAAAAAGATTATAATTACACTATTATTGATTCACCCCCCCCTCTCAGTAATCCAACAATAACATACATCAACACTACAAGTAATCTTATCATCTACATCATTACAAGGAAAGAAACAATTACAACATCATGAATACTAACAGATTAATCATATCTCATAAATATAGCAAGGATGACTAACCCCTCCCAAGCTACCCTGCAAGGTTAGGACCTCCAAGACACATAATCAATGCTCAAGTCAAGAATTCATCCGATTGATTTTGACCATTTAAGGTCTAAGGAATGGAAGCTATTTTGAAGAACATGGGTATATCTATTCTCATAATCAACTCTAATTTGGACTAAGGATTAAATACCAATAAATACTTATTCATAACATAATTTAATCAATCAATTCCTCAAAATACCAGACAAGTTTTACTTCCTTAGAAGGTTACAACAATAATAATTATTCATGATCTAGATATTATGCCTTCTCTACATGAAACCTAACAGATATATATATTTTTCTAATCATTAAACAAGGTCTCTTTCCTTTTAGAATGAAACATCAATTTATTATTCAATATGTAAACTAATGCACCATCTCTATAAGAATACAATCCAATGTTGATCATTATCTAGATAAAATTTCCTACTCTCCAAAAATGCCATATATGAACAAAAATAAAAATGGACAAATTTCCTTTCCTTATCCATTGCGATTAAACATCAATATTCACATAGAAAATTCTACCACATGAAATATAAATTTAGACTTTGATGACTCTATAAGCATTCCTAACTTCAACAAAATGTGGAAAGTAAATTTTACCAGATATCTATTCACTAGTCCAAGTTTATTCACAAGCATTGTTTTCAAGGACTCTTTGGACTAAGAAAGAAATTAACTTCTATAATTATAGAGGTTTAAAAATCATTAAACATCAATACACTAGATTTCCACTATAAGTCATTAAACAAAACAAGGGTAAAATAATAATTAACTATTATCAAGTTAAAACATATCCACAATATGTTGAATACCTATAGAGGTAGGATGTCATAAACCAAAGAATATTAACTGAGTTTATTTTCAATTACAAACACTTTTATTAGTCTAAGAACTCACGTTCATGGAAAATATTATTACTTATTTGACAACAAAATTCTTAACCGGATGGACGATAGTCCGAAATTCACTACAAAAGCCGGCCAATGACATGAGCATAAGCAATCGACAAAGAGACAGTTATATCCCACCCACTTTGATTTTGATTTCTCTATGCAGAAACACTTTATATATCAGCCAAAAGATGCTTAAAAAACAGATACAACAAACAAACATTTATATAATATAGCAGTCAGCCCGGGCAAGTTCATATTGTGGATATGTGGATATATAAATGAATCAATTCGTAACTGCAAGTAATATATATTTTTGCAATGATTAAAAACTTCAAATTTAAATTGCAATATCACTGGACGTTGACTCAATCATGAATATCTAATAGTCACTAAGGATACAACGATCCTTAAGAAAATATATGCTTCATATTAACACAATGACTAAAGAAACCAAATCAGAGTCGTGATTAATAATGACCATAGACCCAATTTCAGAAATGTAAATCCGTTTTCATTTTGACAAAGGAACTTAAATTCTAGAAAATGTTAAACAACATAAGAATCCAACGAAATATATGATTTTGTAAACCAATAATTTCAACAACTATCGATCCTTGGATTCCCGGGCGAAATCAACACGACAATTTTGACTATTGTCACATCTTATTGAATGAAAAATTTAAAAACAATCTAACTACTGTTAAACACATTAATTCCAAAATCGTAATAAAATTCAACGAAATAAATCTTCAGATCTGTTTATAGGTTGAACGACTCAAGATTCTAAATATTTCGACATGCCTTTAATCTGACAGTGAAATAATCGTGATCCCAGAAAAAATTGACCAAACCACAAACATGAATAATCAAATATTGAATGGTAAATAAATAATTGTTTGCAACGCGGAACATATGAATTATGGTTTTCAAAATTAACAACATGACATTGCAAGACCTCATGAAATACAAGTTCTAATGGCAATAATTATTCAACGATAATATAGTCTTAATATATTGAATTTGATCATTTAGTTGGAAGCAAAATAGCAATTTAGATTCCAAATTTCTAATTAAACTATGCAACTACTATTTCCATTTTAAATATACATCTCAATCATCGAATCCAAAGAAGATGGAGAGTTGACGATGTCCTTCAAAACTTGCGCTCCTTTTGTTCTCCCGCTTGCTAATCACTAAAAATTCACCGATACCTCCCAGCCATCGCTAAGGGTACTCTTCTTCCCCCTTAACCCCCTAAGCCGCAAAGGGGCCACACACAAGAAACCAACAACAAGAGCTCCAAGGCTTGCATCGCAAGGAAGATCTTCCACTCCTTCTTCAAGATTGGTATCCCAACTCTCACAAGTAAAACACAGACCACAAAATTTTGGTAGCATAACATTACCAAGTAAAATAGAGATCCATTTCCCTTATACACCATTTGTTTTATAGAAAAATCTCCAATGACACATGTCCTCATGCACAATTGATGCAGGAGCATCGCTCACTCATCAAGCGAGCCAGTGCATAGAGCAGAAAGGACAGCTGGACAGCGCCAGCACACATTTTGAAATACTTGAAAGTTGTTGCGCCGCTCTTTAATGAAGGTGTTCATAAAGAAGTGCATTTGTATTGTAAAGGGGACCTTGAGCCTTTAAGCTCTCGTCCTTAGTAGATAGGAAGGCATTTAATAGATTTAATGTTGTTAGATAAGAATTTAATTGTAGATTTGATAGTTCCAGTTTTCGAGAGGGAAAACGGATATAGACACCCTCCTTTGTACATTGTAACAGTAGTATTCAGGAGCAAGAAGAGAAGAGAAAGCAGATATCTTGTGGAGAACACCCATGTACATATGTTTTTGAATTAATAGAAGAGTCTGTGATTCAATTTCATGACTGGTGTTGTTTCTCTGTGTATGTTGATATTATGCTCATGAATGTTGTTTTATGTCATGCAATTGCTTTGAATATGTTGTGCATGCGATTTCAGAGGTTTAACTGAAGTCCGAGAGAGAGGAGAATGAGTTTCAATTGTTTCTCTGTTTGAGCCAGGAGATTCCTGCATAGAGTGCAGTTGAATTCATCCGCATAGAGTGCGTTGATGAGGCTAGACAGTTAAACCCTTATTCTCATTCACCCAGAAGCTGGTGCAGATTGATAGAGCCATGCAGGAGAAGTACAGGCCGAACTTGAAGTCTCAGTAGCGAAATCTGAGCAAAGGAAGGCATAGACTACTGTTGTCGGAAGTGCACAGAGTCTGGAAGACTCAACACTTTTAGAGTTGTTGAAGGTCGAGCGCGAGCAGGTGTGTGCAAAGTCTCTGAGGGAGTCAGAGTTGACAAGCTCAGGAGGGATAGTTCCTTCGTGATACTGTGGGAACAGACCCAGGAGAAGGTTCGAAAAGGATAGAGCTTTGGAGTAGAAGAAATCCTCAAGGAGGAGAATAGACGACTAGGGTTTGCAGAGGAGGATCGCGAAATCCCGTCGACCATCAGATTTGGAGAAGCTGCGCGGAATTAATCCTTAGGCACAGGACGGAGGAACCAAAGACCATCGGGATTCGATCTTCGTAGTTTGTGGAGGTAAGAATTTCACATTCGTTGAAGTCGCGATTAGCGATTTCCCGATTTAATCAGAGTCATTGATCACTAGGGGACAGGTGGCACGAGATCCCGGAAAGTTGGGATTCGGCATTCGGGGTTTCCTAGTGCAAAGGAACTATGACCAGTGAAATCGCGATCCCACGATTCCCGATCGCACAGAGAGAGGAGGTGACATGGCAAGGAATTAGTGCACGTGCATATCGGAGTCCGGGGCTCAGGGATTTGTGAAGGCAGTGACGCATGACAACGCAAATGCCGATTTCCCTATAGGGAAATCCCTGACAGGAACGGAAGCGTTGACTCTTTGACCCATCGGGTTTCGGGGTTTTGGATAACACGAGGAACATGCTCACAGGTTTTGCGATAACAGGAAACCCGATTTACTGACAAAGCTACGGGGAGATCGCCGAAAGGGAGATTTCTGTGGGTATTGAGAACTCCCATAAGGAGTTGGAAGAGTCTTTGACTCTTCAGGCCTGAGTGAGAGAAGGTCCTGGTGGGAGCGGTTGGACTGCGAGAGGTCACGACTGCGCCAACAATTAATTATATTTTTAATTAATTTAATTGGGATTATTCACCGACACGCTTGTCACCTTTTCCCCAAGTTGCACAAGTAATTACCATTTTTATTTTATTTAAAAATCCAATTTCCCTCACATTCCCCAATGTGTTCTTATTTTTTCTCTTAGGTGTCCCCTTTGTTCCCCAAATTCTCATTTAATGAGTGTCTCCTAAATAGATCTTAGTTAGATTTGTATTAAGAGTCTTCTACTAGTTAGACCTAGTGGTAGTTTGACTTAAGATACTATTCTATGTATATACCTATTCTCTCAAGATTTTATTTCTTTCTATTTTAAAAATCATTTTTATTAAATTCATGCACACATGTGCATTTTATCCAATCTTTTGATTTTACTCACTTTTTCGTAGAATTTGATTTATCTCAGTTAATTTAATTTATTTAATATTTTTAATTAGTCCCTTATTTAAACTAAGACTTAGGATTAGTCTTAGTCTTAGGATTAGACTCTTATTAGGATTTTTAATTAATAATTTACTGTTTAATTAATTATTTTATTATAACAAGGTCTAATCATTTCAATGTTTTCTAGGCCACCTAGATTTATTGACTCAAGTTTTAATTATGTGACGTGCCCTTCAAGATGCACCTCCATTATCCAAGGGTGCCACTCACCTTTTATTGGGTTTGGAATTTTTTCCAACCCTTGGAGTCAACACTTCATTTGTTCAATCTTGTGAGAGACTAAGGGCTTCTAAGGAATAAGGACTTTGACTTATTGCGTGCCCCTTAGAAATATTAGTGGGCGATTGTCTAAGTCTGCCCTTACCACATCGTGGACCTATCAAACTAGGTAATTGTTAACCTATACATCAAACCACATTGGGAGTGCTCGTAGGTTGTGACAAGGATGCTGCCACACATCTCCCTCAATGTCTGGTTTTTGTGCATGGCCCCTTTACTCCTTATGTGATTCGGATTAGCAAGCATCGCCAAGCCTCCATCCATTGAAAAAAAAAATGTTAATAATCCATATACATAAATCATACTAAATCAATCATATATCACATGTGTGTAAAATGAAATACTCAAACAAATACAATCCAATCCCTGACTCAATCCAAGTCCAAGTAATTCTATTGATGCCATCAGGATCCATAACCTGTCAATAACATGCACACTCAAGAAAATTCATCAATAACATCTGCCAATACATATACATCAAATAACAATAAGTCACAACTCATCATAATCATCATATATGTAACGACCCTCCTCGTTACGACAACAACTCTGAGAACAAGTGATTTTTTTTTTGTTAAGGTGTGTGTGCGCGTGTAAAAGGAAACAAACATACTTGACGCTACGTCGCCACCCGACGACTCACAAGACGCAACCACGATGATCACAACAAGAAGACATAAGACACACAACAAGTAACTACGAGCATTAACAACCAATGACATAAGGCGCACATCAAGAAACTGCAAGCATTAACGCCACAAGGTGTTATGTACAGTAAAATCACAGATGGAAGAATCCATAGTAGTAGAGTTTACTATTTCTTCACAGGAAAGCAGGGCGTTTAATCTTAGTCCTCTGCTCCGGAAAGAGAGAAGGTCAGATAGGCTCCTCACCGACTGCTCAGACATAAACTAGTAATCTCTATCAGGTGTGTCGCAAGAGTGTAAACCCTGCCTTTAAAGGGCCCGAGACTCTTGATACAGCACTGGATTCTTTACACAGAAAATTCACACACACAGACATATATGCTAAGGCTACAAGGAGGTGTCGATATTTCGCCCGACTCAAGCAGACCAAGTAATAGAATGATCTCATCCAAGTACAACAAAAACTAAAGACCACCACTAACTCTACGGACGCGCAAGTCCGAAGGACACGGAAAATGACCAATCAATGTTAAGACAAGGTATTTCCTACGACTCAAAAGGCATTTAATACTGGCCCAATACTCCATTTGAACTCCATTAGACAACGATTTACCAACCCAGTCTTAAATAATGTCCATTAATTAATTGCAAATCCCTGTTACTGAATCAAAATGAATTTACCATAACGTCACCATAACATAACCATATCATCGCCTTCTCCATCACCACATCATTGCAATTAAAATAATGACGACCTTACCTTTATATTAATAACAATAGAACTACCAAAACCTAATCATAATTAACCATGTACTCAATTTATAAAAAGAATAGTATTGTAATTTTAAACTAAGAGTGGCTTTTCCTTACAAGACATTGTAAATAAATAACATCGATGTTTAACCTAATAATTTAAGATCAAATGAAATGCAATGAAGTTACCACGACTTTACCATAATATAAATCAGCATTACATTTATTTTACCTTGACCTTTCCAATGAATTAACAATAAATTTCAAACATCATGTCACCAACACTAATCATTATATTCTTATTTCATTTTGCCATGTCATTCTACCCTTACATATTGCAAGACCATGTAATATAGTGACACTACGGTCACCCATTCCTATCCTACTGATGTTATTATTTATAAAAATTTCCATAGTTGTTCCAAGACAACCATAACCTTACAGCATATGTCCACAACAATGCAACTAAATGACATTTAAAATTCATTCTAAGTTATATAAAACGAACATTGCATGTAACTCTTAGACTAAAATTAAGTCAATTCATCTAATCTTAAAGTGCTTATAATCTAATATAAGAAAGCAAAGAACTAGCTAGCAAGAAGATGTCCTTTCTATCAAATTTTACCTTTATAATAAAGAAACTAGCTTCCTTCCAATAAAAACATAAATAATAAAAACAAGGGGTAAATATCGAAAGCTAGTTGCCTTCCAGCTATTATCCTAGTTAAATAATACATTTCATTTACAGTGGGCTTTCGCTGGTTTGACTATTCTTAATATAAGAACAAAACAATTGTATTTAAATTTTTTAATCGCTAAATTAAATATTTCATAAATTTAGGGTTCATGTGCATCCCTATCGATGTAGTTACTGAAATGGTTTTTAAAAGACTAAAGACATCTATGTCGACAAGATATATTCAGTAAAAATTTCCTTACTGACTCAATATAATAATTCTAATATATCTCTATATAAGAAATGTCAATGTAATCAGGAATAATAATAAAGTACAATATAATCGAATAGTGATAAAAATAAGTATGTAAAACATAGATTAACCATTTTGCTCAAGGCTGTCTTGACCATATAAGATATCTATGATTTTGATAATAAAGGATATCTATAATTCCAACCATGAATAGCAATTGTAGTTGGAACGATATGGTGAAAGGACGCATTTTAATATTGTTAGGTGAACCTAATCTAAAATCAGAAATATCAATGCTAACTCCAAACTAAAAAGCCACCCCTCAGACCAAACCGGACCCAACCATGCACGCCTGAAATTTGCATTAACTAAATCCAACCACCATCAATGCACACATTAGGATAAGACGCCCACAGAGCACGGATTTGAGGAAAAACAATTAAAAATTAAAAGGGTGAGTTAAGATGCACACAGTCACAGCACGGTTTTGTAGGAATAATCAGTTTAAAAATAAAAGGTAAAGCATCATGGCAGTGGTTCCAAAGGTGGCGTGTATCCTCCCCAGGACGCCTAGATATACATCATAGAAAAACAGAGATTCGTGGTCAAAAAATGCGGGTACACTCCAGTAGATAAAAACACAAAATGGCAGAGAATGGTGCACGAGATCCGCGTAGGTCTCTTCCCCAAATTGCCCAGGAACTAGTCACGAAAACAGATGGAAGTGGATGGAATACGTGGTTGTATCCTCCACCAAACACAACGACTCACAACCCAAAGAAAAGAAGAGATAAATTCTTCCAATTAATAAATAAGATCAAATCGTAGGGTTTAAAGGCAAACACAAAACACAAAGATGGTTGTTATAGAACGTGCACCCACCAAAAGAAATGCTGGAAACCTCATGGGAATCGCCAAAACAATTTTGCAGGAACGATATGTCAATACACTTAGCGAAATTTGCAGCAACAAGGTAAGGCGAAATTCCAGGAAGATTTTACAAGGGCGGAATGTCAATACCCTCAACGAAATACGCAGTAACAATGTAAAACGAGACTGTCGTTCGATTTTTCCTGAACAGAACATCCATACACTCAATGAATTACAACTACAAGGTAAAACAAAATGCCAGAAGGATTTACAAGGATGGACTGACTATACACTCAATGAAATATGCAATAACAATGTAAAACGAGATTGTTGAATGATTTTTCCTGAACAGAACAACCATACGCTCAACGAATTACAACAACAAGGTAAAACGAAATACCAGAAGGATTTACAAGGACAATTCAACTTGCCTTAACATATCAGAACAAAACTAGGTTATCCCTTTATACATGAGAAGCAACTGTTAGCGATATTTCTTGCTAAGGGGTTTAGATATTAAAAGAATGGGTTAAAACCCACTTGTCCAAAGTTTCGGGCGATAATGCGCCCATGGTAAGCAGCAAGCAAAACCGGATG
>JZKD02S1044409.1:0-10776 GCA_000966675.3 Picea glauca | reverse complement strand
CACACTCAATACAACTGAGTCAAATAGCACCTGTCTACATCACATAGTAAAACATCATGTCGTCTATCATAACGCATCATAATCAAGTATAAATGTTTTAACATCAGAAAGTCCAAATCACTTGTGAGCAAGTGTCCTCAATTAATAAGTTTTCTCAGTGCACCAGAGAGGGATGTTACAATATATAACCCATAATTGAAACAAAATCACAATGTACCATAACCCGATCACTTGCATGCAAGTGTCCTCAAAGAATATGTCAATAAAAGTGTGCTCAGTGGAGCAGGATGTTACATACACCCCCTCTTGTTTTAAACTTCGCCCCAAAGTTCGTATAGTATATAAATGCAGGTAAATAAATGTATCTGATGTAGATATTCATATCTAATCTATCAAACAAGTAAGGAAACTATTGACGCATCTCATATGCGTCCTTCCAAGTAGCCGAGTGTGGACTATAGTTGTCTCATTGGACCTTGACTTTATCGACTATTCGACGTCGTAGTTGTTGAATGTGATGGTCCAAAATGTGGATTAGCTCTGCCATGAGGGCACCCTCATATAACACTTGCAAAGAAATCATGTCAATCACATGTGATGGATCAGAAACATAATTTCAAAAAATAGATATGTGAAAAACATTGTGCATACTCAAATAATTAGGCAAGACTAGTCAATAAGCCACGGGTCCTTTCTTTTCCACAACATCGAAAGGTCCCACAAACCTAGGAGATATTTTAGCACCCTTTCCAAACTTGATCGAACTCTTATGTGGTTTTACCAGCAAGAAAACTCTATCGCCAACTTCATAACTACGGTCAACGTGATGTGCATCAACATAACTCTTTTTTCTATCATGCACTTCTTTAATCCTCTGTCTTATCGATTGCATCTATTCTTCCATTTCTTGGATCACTTATGGTCCTACTATGACCCTATCCTCAAGTCGATCCCAATTCAACGACGTCTGACATGGTCGCCTGTAAAGAAACTCAAAAAGTTCATCATACTCTGGAAATTTTTATTGTAAACAAACTCTACTAATGGAAAGAAGATGTTTATGTTGATCCATAACATACATATGCAACATATCCTCCAAAGTCTAGTTTGTTCTTTCTATTTTTTTGTCTGTCTCAAGGTGATATGTTGTACTAAAATTTAGTTGCGTTCCCAAGGCCTCTTGGAAATTGGTCCAAAATCATCCTATAAACACCAACCTCGATCAGATATGATTCATCTTGGTTCACCATGTAACCTCACAATATTTCTAAAAAAAACTCTATCTATGTCTAGTGCTTGATACATCGTATGCACT
This sequence comes from Picea glauca, assembly GCA_000966675.3. Taxonomy (NCBI): domain Eukaryota; kingdom Viridiplantae; phylum Streptophyta; class Pinopsida; order Pinales; family Pinaceae; genus Picea; species Picea glauca. Next base: position 9,461 of record JZKD02S1044409.1, on the reverse strand, counting down.
GGAATAAAGTGTGCACTCTTCATTAGAGTGTCAACTACCACAAAAATTGAATTGTGTCTCCTTGTCATCAGTGGAAATCCTATGATAAAATCCATCAAAATGACCTCCCATTTCGATTCAGGGATAACGTGTGGCTATAGTAATCCTATTGGATGTCTATGTTCATCCTTCACTTTCTGACATTCTAGACATCTCACCACGTAACTAACTATGTCTGATTTCATTCCTTTCCAGAAAAATAAAGTCTTAAGGTCTACCTTCATATTTTTGAATCCTAAATGAGCCAAGTAAGTTGCTCGATGTGCTTCACTCAAGATCAAACTTCTTAATTCGTCGATAGACAATATGTAAATTTTTCCTTTAAATCTCAACAATCCATCATTGTCTAAATAATAACCTTCATACTTCGGTACCAACATGGTATTTTTTCCAATATTATTCTTAACGTCCTTATACCAATCATTGCCAATCTGTAAGGCTAGAATCTTTTCTCGAAGATTCGTCTTAAGCAATATTACCGAGAATATGCGTGGTCTCCTACTTAATGCATCTTCTACTCTATTCACTGTTCCTTTAATGTAAGTAATCTCAAAGTCGTACTCGCTAAGTAATTCTGACCAAAAACTCTGTCATACATTCAAGTCACTCTGTGTAAATATATGCTACAATCCACAATGACATGTCTTTAATTCAAATTTTCATCCAATTAAATATTATCTCCAAACTCTCAAGGCATATACAATTTCTAATAACTCCAAGTCATGTGTTGCATAGTTCTCTTCATGCTTTCTCAATTTCCTTGAAATTGAAGTTATCACTCAACCGTCTTGCATCAAAACGCTGCCTAAACCTTCCTTGGATGCATCCATGCATACCAAGAATTCTTTTTCCATGTTGGTGACCTTTAGTATCGACAGTGTCGTCAACAACTCTTTGCGATTTTGAAATGCTTCCGCTCATTTATTTGTCCAAACGAACTTCCTATTTTTTCTTCTGCAATTCCGTGATTGGATTTGTTATCTTCGAAAAACCTTTGACGAACCATCGGTAATATCCTTATAAACCCATAAATCTTCTTACTTATTGTACATTGATCGGAGCTAGCCATTCCATAATAGCCTCTACTTTTGTTGAATCCACAACGATACCTTCTCCAAATATGATATGTCCCAAATAATGAATCTTCGATTGGTAAAAAGAACATTTCGATAACTTCACGTACAATATATTTTCTCTTAGACATTGTAGCACCAATATCAAGTGTTCATCATTCTCTTCTTTTTTCCGAGAATATATCATTATGCCATCAATAAATATTTGAAAAAACCTATGCAAGTATTCGTGGAACACCCCATTCATCAAACTCATGAATACTCCCAGGTTGTTCGTTAGTCCAAATGGTAAAATAGTAAACTCATAGTGTATGAATATCATATTAAATGTGGTCTTTGGGATATCTTCCTCCTTAATCCATAATTGATGATATCCTGATCTCAAGTCAATCTTTGAAAATACTTTTTCTCCTTTCATCTAATCAAACAAATAATCTATCCTCAGGAATGAGGGCCTTCTGAATTGCATCATGAAATGCATGAGGCATTAGAATTCTCATTTTCACATGAATGTTGAAGTTAAGGCCAAACACAAACTTGTTGACCTTTAACTTCTCCATGTTCAAATGTGGAGCATATCTAAGTATCTCCATGAACCTAGCCTCGTACTCTGGCACCATACAACCACCCTATCATAAGGCATTGAACTCATTAAGCTTGTGGTCAATGAATTCCTCAGACAAGTACCTTTCCTAGAACTGTTCCTCAAACAACTCCCATGACATGTATTCAACGAACATGTTTAGTTGAGGTAGGAGTGTCTTCCACCAAGGTAGAGAACTCCCTTTCAGTTGGAATACCGCTATGCATACCTTCATGTTGGAGGTGTAATCACAAAGTGTGAAACACATTACCATGTTTTCCAACCATGCCTCAATGGCTAAGCCATCTGTGGCACCCCAGAACTTAGGAAACTTCACCTTCTCTAGTTCTTTGTGCATACTACAACTACCAGTTGGAGCGTTGTGAACCCTCATTGGGCACAAACGCTCTACCCTCATCTCAATCCAAGAGGTTGATCAATTCCTATGACATCCTTTGGAAGGATTTCATCATACCTACCACATCTCCTGCAACATCATTCTCCTACTCAGTAGTCTTATCATCTCCCTGAGGGTTAGATCCCTTTGCGTGGATACTATTGGAGGCCTCACAACTCTTCCTCTAGTACCACATCATCTATGTCCCCTGTGTCCTCTAACCATGATTACTTGCATAGAAAATTTCAAATTAATTAGGGATCCATATTTAATCATTAATTTTATCACAGTGGAGGGCGTAACAGTCCAATTTCATAGGGTTGAACCCACTCTGATACCATATGTAACGACCCCTTCGTTAAACATAACATCATTATATATAGTGATTTATTTTTTTGAAACATCAATTAGAACAAGTGATATGTGGAAATAACATACATCAACACTACAAGTCTTCTTCTCATCTACATCATTACAAGGAAAGAAATAACTACAACATCATGAATACTAATAGATTAATCATATCTCATAAAGAGAGCAAGGATGAGTAACCCCTCCCAACCTACCCTGCAAGGTTAATACCTCCAAGACACATAATCAATGCTCAAGTCCAGAATTCATCCGATTGATTTTGACCATTTAATGTCTCAGGACCGACGATTGTTCTAAAGAAAATGGAGATATTTGTTCCCATAACCAACTCTAATTTAGACTCAAGATTAAATACCAATAAGTACTTATTCATAATACAATTTAATCAATCAATTCCTCAAAATACGAGACAAGTTTTACTTCCTTAGAAGTTTACAACAATAATAATTATTCATCATCTAGATATTATGCCTTCTCTATATGAAACCTAACACACACACACACACACACACACACACATTTTCTCATCATTACACAAGGTCTCTTTACTTTTATAATGCAACATCAATTTATTATTCAATATCTAAACTAATGCACCATATCTACAAGAATACAATCCAATGTTGATCATTATCTAGATAAAATTTCCTACTCTCCAAAAATGCCATATATGAACTGAAACCAAAATTGACAATTTTCCTTTCCTTATCGATTGCCATTAAACATCAATATTAACACATACCAATGTACCACATGAAATATATAGTTAGACTTTGATGACTCTACAATCATTCCTAACTTCAAGAAAATGTGGAAAGTAAATTTTACCTGATATCTATTCACTAGTCCAACTTTATTCACAAGCATTTTTTTCAAGGACTCTTTGGAATAAGAAATAAATTAAATTCTATAATTGTAGAGGTTTAAAAATCATTAAACATCAATACACTAGACTTCCACTATGGAGTCATTAAATACAACAAGGGTAAAATAATAATTAACTATTATCAAGTTAAAACATAGCCACAATATGTCGAATAACTGTAGAGGTAGGATGTAATAAACCAAAGAATATTAATTGAGTTTATTTTCAATTACAAACACTTTTATTAGTCTAAGAAATTGCGTTCATGGAAAATATTATTACTTAACCGATTTGACAACTCGACTCACAAGTGACTACAATGAAATTGAGAGGTGTAATTAATGTTAAGTCCCACCGAACTACATGTGAAGAGCTGGAGTAGTTGATACCTAAGAGATATCGTTACAACACTAATCCATGTGGGAAGTTGGGTTCACTCCATTAATCATCTAGAGGTCAATCGATTATTAATAAGAGGCTAACTAAAATCTGGGTGGATCAATATTAATTAGTACGCCAATTTCTATTGCTTAGTGTACAATTATTCAACGGTATAAGAGAGAATGGAATCATTCCATTCGAATAGCCATACACCCGATTTTGGAAATGTAAATCCGTTTGCATTGTTACAACGAAAATTAAATTCTGGAAATCGTTAAACATCATAAGAATCCAACGAAATATCTAGTTTCGTAAACCAATAATTTTAGCGACTATCAATCCTTGGATTCCTAGGCGGAATCAACACGGCGATTTTGACTATTGTCACATCTTATTGAATGAAAAATTTAAAAGCACTCTAACTATTGTTCAACACATTAATTCTGAAATCATAATAACATTCAATGAAATAAATCTTCAGATCCATTTATAAGTTGAACGACTCAATCTTCTAAATATTTCTACATTCCTTTAATATGGCAGTGAATGAACAATAATGATGATCCCATAAAAATTTGACCAAACCACAAACACGAATAATTAAATATTGAATGGTAAATAAATAATTGTTTGCAATGCAGACCATATGAATTATGGTTTTCGAAATTTACCACAGGACATTGCAAGACCTCTTGAAATACAAGTTCGAATGGAAATAATTATTCAACGATAATACAGTCTTAATATATTGAATTCCATCATTTAGTTGGCAGCAAAATAACAATTTGGATTCCAAATTTCTAATTAAACTCTGCATCTACTATTTCCATTTTAAATATACATGTCAATCATACCACAATAAAATTTAGAAATAAAATATTGAATCCAAAGAAGATGGAAAGATGACGAAGTCCTTCAAAACTTGCGCTCCTTCTATTTTCCTGCTTGCTAATCACCAAAACTTCACTGGTACCTCCCAGCCATCGCTAGGGGTACCCTTCTTTCGCCTTAAACCCCCGAGATGTAAAGGGGCAACACACAAGAACCCAACAAAAATAGCTCCAAGGCTTGCCTCCCAAGGAAGATCTTCCACTCTTTCTTCAAGCTTGGTATCCCAACTCTCATAAGTAAAACATAGTCCACAAAACTTTGGCAGCATAACATTACCAAGTAAAAGAGAGATCTATTTCCTTCTACACCATTTGTTTTATAGAAAAATCCCCAATGAAATATTTCCTCATGCACAATTAATTATCTTTTTAATTCATTTAATTAGGATTATTCACCCACACACTTGTCACCCTTTCCCCAAGTTGCCCAAGTAATTACCATTTTTATTTTATTTAAAAAGTCAATTTCCCTCACATTCCCCAATGTGTTCCTATTTTTTCTCTTAGTTGTCTCCTTTGTTCCCCAAATTCTCATTTAATGAGTGTTTCCTAACCAGATTTTAGTTAAAGTTGGATAAGGAGTCTTCTACTAGTTAAAATTAGTGGTAGTTTGACTTAAGATACCATTTTATGTGTATACCTGTTCTCTTAATATTTTATTTCTTTCTATTTTAAAAATGTTTTTTATTAAATTCATGCACACATGTGCATTTTATCCAATATTTTGATTTTACTCACTTTTCCTATAATTTGATTTATCTCAATTCTTTTAATTTATTTAATATTTTTAATTAGTCCCTTAATTACACTTAGACTTAGGCTTAGTCTTAGTCTTAGGATTAGACTCATGTTAGGCTATTTAATTAATAATTTACTATTTAATTAATTATTTTATTCTAACAAGGTCTAATCATTTCAATGTTTTCTAGGGCACCTAGATTTATTGACTCAAGTTTTAATTACGCGATGTGCCCTTCAAGATGCACCTCCATGCTCCAAGGGTGCCACTCGCCTTTGACTGGTTTTGGAAGTTTTTTTGACCCTTGGAGTCAAGAATCCATTCGGTCAACCTTGTGAGAGACTAAGAGCTTCTAAGGAATAAGGACTCTGCCTTATTGCGCTCCCCTTAGAAATATTCATGAGAGACTGTCTCAGTTCACCCTCATGACATTGTGGACCTCTCTAACTAGGTAATTGTTAACCTATAACTCAGACCATGGCGGGAATGCTAGTAGGATGTGACATGGACACTTCCATACCTCTCCCTAAATGTCTAGATTTTGTGCATGGCCCCTTTACTTGTCAAGCCTGCATCCATGGAAAAAACCATTGTCAATAATCCATATACATAAATCATACTAAATCAATCATACATCACATGTGTGTAAAATGAAATACTCAAACAAATACAATCCACTCCCCGACTCAATCCAGAGTCCAAGGAAGTCTATTGATGTCGTCAACATCCATAACCTTTCATGTCTCCTGCACACTCAAGAAAAATCATCAATAGCATTTTCCAATACATACACATCAAATAAAAATAAGTCACAACACATCACCATCATCATATATAAACCATAACTGAAATGAAATCAAAATCTACCATAACCGGATCACTTACACGCAAGTGTCCTCAAAGAATATGTCAATAAAAGTGTGCTTAGTGGAGCGGGATGTTACACAAACCCACCCAAATCCCAATGAATCAATATTAAGCAAAATTGTGACTTCCTCATGTTATCAAACCCACTAAAAGCTCAAAAATGAAGGCACAAAAAAGGAACATTAAACCAAATCAGTCTGACCTTTGATAGCGCGGTTTGGAATTTTTTTTTTAATCATTTAATATAATATGTCAAATAAGAAATAAGAGGAATACAAAAACAAATTATAATAAGGAAAATGGAACGTATGAAATTTATTGAGAAGAAGAGTGAAAAAATATGGATATTCTTACAAGGACATGTATTGTTTTTTCCAAAAAACGTATGAGAGGAGAATAATATTATTTTATTAAAAAGTGGGAAAGATGATTTATTATGAGTACTTTATGTTTTGGTTTTAAAAGTACTCATAGTTTTACCATGGTTAACTCTAGATTTCCATCCACCATTCAAATTGTGACAACTCACCATCGTTAATTCAATCAATGCCAAGTCATCCCCAGGGGATGATGTCATCCTATGAATTGTGATTGCCTCTTATAAAGTGGATTTTGGTGGTAAATTTTCTATTTGGAGGCCCTTTTTTGACCTCAAAATTCCCCTAATAATATATGGTCAGCATGTTGGGAGATATATTCAACAAGTTTGAAACCACCTAGAGGGTCGTGTTATCACATAGAATTGTAAGGGTAAAAAATCATTTTATTTTTTATTTTTAGTCATAGGTTTTCATTAAGTTTTAGGTTTTTATGTCCCTTTTCTATAGTCATTTTTCAAATTTTGATGTAAATAAGTTAATGTTAGTTTTGGCTTTGGTCTAGAGTCCTTGGGTTATGCCTTTCTATCATAACAAGTCAGATAAAACTTCATGATTCACATCTTTCAAATTCTCCATCATCACCTTGACATGTCATACCTCCATGTTGTACACAACCCCCCCCCCTCTTGTCACCTTTACTCATTTATATGTCAAATCGGTTTTGATATGTACATTGCCAACTCAATAGGAGAGTTCACAGCGCATTAAAAGGTACAACATGCATTCATTGCCATAATTTCATTTATGGATCGTGTCAAAGAAGATATTTGTGTTTTAGTAGATGATATTTAAAACAAATGTCCAAGGATTATGTCTTAAAGGATTATAACTATTTTTTCCAAGTGTGCAAATCATATTTGAGCCCAGAGTTGTGAACCTGGTGCTACGAAATTGGCGTTGCGAACTACTTGAAGAAGAGAGTTGGAGGTTGGGCTACCTATAGACATTCCTTTTCAAACTTAATGAAATCAACATAAAAAACCAGTCCACTAGGTACTCCATGAAGATTTATATGTAGTCTAAAGGCCGAAGGAGAGGTTTTTGTTAGTTTCATCCCTCGGTTTTGCAAATTCTGTTATTTTGTTGTTGAATGATTTCACATTCATTCACTTCATTCTTTGAACCTTCTTCATTAAACCTCATCACCTTTTACACCTAATCCAACCTTCTCACTACTTAGAATTAATTTTCTCCTCTACTATTTCCCAACGCTGCAAACCCCCTATTCTGGCGCTGCAAACTCTCATTTATGGCACTGCAAACCTTGTGTTGCAAATCCATCGCTACAAACCCTCTATTCTAGTTTTGTTGAAAATCCTTCCTCCACATACTTGGAGAGCTCAAATTCATAGGAGTGACTCTACACCCATTTCAGCTTGGATTTTGGTTGATCATCTGTCATATTAGGTTTAATATTACATGCATTTTTCATGCTGCTAAAGGATACTTGTATTGTCATAAAATCCCTATTTCAAGCAGAGAATTCACATGTGTCTTTCTCTTATTGTAAATTCCAGTTTCCTATCTTTATATCTTCTATTTGAATACTTCACTCTCGCATCCCTGAATGCGCATGAAGTGAATTGTATATAAATCTTGTATACAGTCAGCCTATGGAAAATAATTTGTTATCAAAACCCTAGTATCTTATATCCTTGTTTTCATACATTTACCTGTTATCACAACTCATAGAAAACATTCCTTAGCAACAGTCATGGACAACCCAAAACACAAGAAGACTCATAAGGGAGGTGAAATAGTAAGGATAGAACCTTATGATATGCATATTTTTTTATTCTGAACCCTTGATTAGAGAGGATTTCCAGAGGGTAGGTTGTATCAAATTTTGTCAAAAAATGCAGAGGGGGCACCCAGAGGTGGCTAGGTAATTTGCATTAAATTTCAATAGGACCAAAACCATGTTTGGCATATTGGAATTTGAAGTTTCAGAATTGTCCATCTTCGCTGCAATAGAGATACCTAACACTGAAGAAAATTGGTTCAAGGATATGACACTAAATGCCTCTTTCTCCAAGGAGTTCCTCAATCCAGAATTCCAGGAAGACAATCTGTCCAAAGGGGTACCCATAAATCATATGATTGAAGGTTTTGATAGAATGTTGAAGGTGATTTAGAGGTATTTTACCTGTGAAGGAATATTTAACATGGTATATCAATACCATATCAAATTTCTATTACACTTCACTGCGAAAGAATTTATAAACCTCCCTTTTTATTTGTTTAGAAGTATTGGAAAGATGGATGGTATAGTTCAGGCCAAATCCAAGCAAGTGGACACTAGTGTTTTCCATTAAGGTTTTATGAAAATGCTAGTGATAGAATAATTGATAAAGACAAACATAGACTCAGAAACATTCATCACTTCTTCACAGTTTCAACTGAATATTTCCCCCACTCCATAGTCCAAGATTCAAAGCCTTGTTCTTGATGAGAATATTGTGTATTCATAGGTGAGTAAGAAGAAAATAATTACTATGATTACTAAAGCTGATAGAGAGAAAAAGGGAGATGAAGAAGGAGGACCTTCAGAGTCTTCATAGAGGGAAGCTTCACCCATGCCAGATCCCACTCCAATGAAGGTTCTTTCAAGAAAAACCATAGGCCTAAGAGGAAGAAAGTTAGTGTTTCCTTCACCCAGTGCAGTTGACAAGTTCAAAGCTAGGAGGCCTCTTACTAGAGCAACAACCAAGCAAGAAATCCCATGTGAAGGATGATACAGTAGGATTTTTAGCCTAGAGGAAAGGTAAATCCATGGTTGTTGAAAATCATGTTGAAATTATTGACATCACTACTCCTCAAGAAGAGAACAATCCTAATTTTAGGAGGCTCAAAAGACAAGTTAAAGAGGAAAAGG
>JZKD02S1044398.1:0-13331 GCA_000966675.3 Picea glauca | reverse complement strand
ATGGTTATTCTTCTTGTGATCTTGGTTATTGCAACACTTGTGTATGGTGTTGCTGCATTTGTTTATGGTTCAAGTACATGCTAAATGAAATAAACCTCATGCTTGAGCATAACAATCATTAAAATTCAACATCAACTTCCCACATTGTGTGCACCCAACGAGTTACTCATCACGTCGATTAGGATAATGACATCCTAGGTAAGGGTGCGCACAATGTGAAGAATCTTCTCCAAATACCCCAATACATTCATGTATCCAATCACATGTTCATATATCTATAGTGACTATATTGACTTTTATATATACCTATTCCCACTAATTGCACACGTGGGCCCTTTATCAGGTTGACCCCCTTTACATATGCATTTACCCCCATATATGCCCCCCTTGGGGTCATATCATAATACCCTCGTTCAAAAAGCTTTGTCCTCAAAGCTTTGTAGTGAAGGTTTTTACATGTGGTGATACCAGGTAATATGATTTCCTTATATTCCCGCTCTCTCATAGCCACTGATGATGATCCATCCATCCAAATTCAATTCTTTGACTCCATGTGTTGTTGAGACATCTCCAATTTGTTCTAGTTTTTTATCTTCGATAATAACCAATGGAGCAATGTTTCTATGATGCCATGTTCCATGAATATTGTTGATTATTCCATCTTCTTCCTTAGTAGTTGTTATCACACGATTTGTAGTTAGGGAAAAGCCCAACCTAAACAACAAACATGTGACACAACCAATGACACCTATCATTGCCACCTCAATAGATATTGTCGGGCAATTCAATTGCTTAAATTGCTTTACTTTAAATTATCATCCAGGGAGCTCGTAAGCTTGTGATATGCTAACAAAATATATGCAGGAGTAGGAAAATAACTCTAAGTTAAGCAAGCTGAATAAAAAATGTCAAGACAAAGAATTAAAATCAGATGATCTTATGTTGAAGGTTGATTCCTATGGCTTTTCAATTATCTCTTGGATTCACAGGGATAACAAACATTCAGATCTGTGATGCACACCACACTCGGCCGATCACACTTGCAGAAATGAAAGACTACATAATTCAACCGAGGTCATTGGACTTATATTTCAACAATTAACCACATTCGTTTGGTTGACAAGAAAGAACATCAATTGGTTTTGTGATCACTAAAGAAACTCAGCCTTCAATGCCTAACTATGTACGGAAACCACACTTGCAGGAATTGAAAGAGCGTAAATAAATGAACAGTAATTGAAATGAACAACTAATGAAATAACACCACACAACAAAAGGAAACTATTTGGGCATCATATACTAGAGAGAGGGGAGCCTGCCTCTCTTAGCATATACTTTCAAGAATGACTACAGTAAAGAACTCTTGATATGCAACACCAAGCTCTTTATTCTGGCATCAAAATGATTACAAGGATCATTCTCTTCAATATGGAACTATATGCTCTAACCTCTCATTCAACTCTAACTCCTTAACTCCCCAAGATGCATGACATCCTTTCATATTTACACATATAACTTCTCCTTCACAAAAAGAAAAGGAGATACAAAAAGATGAGATTAGATCCTAAACTAGTGGATATGCAATTAACAAATCTTAGATCCTAAACATGTGGATCTATTCACCACCAAATCTTGGATTTGATCTAAGATAGTTTGAATAGGGTAATAACATCATATTCCATGATATCCATGTGCCCAAATTCGTGGATATGGATCGAATCTTGGCCAAACCACAAAATTATAGGCTAGTTACAAGATTTGACCAGTTTTGAAAATCTTAACCATATGCCCCTTGTTTTGCATTTTTTGTGGATTTTCCTCTTTAGACACCTAAGTGACCCCATTCTGCACAAAACCCATATTTTACATTTTTGAGATTCCTCTTCATCTGTTCATAAATGATGTGGAAAGTTTTGACTACTTGAATTGCCAATTAGCTGCAGAATTGCCAACACTTGCAAAATTGTCAACGACTGTAGAATTTCACAAGTTAGGAAATCACAATATCTACCCTTAGTAATCATCAAAACATGGGAAATCAACCATTTTAGTGTAAGTATGTCATATGAAGCTCATATAGGGTAGAAATGGGCAAATGCAAAAATATGAGTGATGAAGGGAATGACGATGAAAGGGTAAAGTAAATGAAAAATGACTAAATGACATCGTAAAATGTGTTATTTTTGAGGTCCAACATATCCCCCACACTCAAATCATTGCATGTGTTTATGCAATCAAAGATTCATAGGCGGTAGTGTCTGGGTATATATGGTGTTCAATCTCTCTGCATGATAGGATTATTTTTTCTTTGGCAAGGCAAGTATGAACAAGATATAAGAACCTGCATTCTAATTGAATCAGATTGTGGTAATGAGATTTTCCTGTTCTTAGCAATATATTTCAGATATGAGACAAGAAGATTTAAATGATGTTTTACTACACAATCTGTCATATATGATACAAGACCTAAGTGAAAGGAATTTGTTTTACACTTGGATTTTTCAAAGTCATCGATGCCACAAGGAGATGGATGATGATGGGTAGATAATGAAATATGAAATGTAAAGTGTAAATAAATGAAGCGTAAGGAGATGAAGGAATGTAAAATACGAAAGGATTCAAGAATTCCATGTGCATGAATTCCTAGTTAGATGACTATCTAGAAATAGAAATTGTTTACCCAACTTTACCTTCTCCTGGTGGATGATTATCTAAGAGACAAATGCTGAACTCTAGCTCTTCTAATGTGTGTTGATATGAGTCTAGTGTGTTGTTGATGGATAAGTTTGTTGATGATGTTGATCTGAACTTGAAGGTCTAAAGAGTGTTGTCGATGAAGAAGATAATTGATGTTGATGCTGGAGACGAATTTGAATCCACTGACTATTATTGCACCGTTGCTACATAAATTCTGAAAATTTGATCTTTATTCATGCTTGAAAACTTGAAAATTGAAAAATGTTGAAAATCATGGCTGATAAGTGGATGAGCATCTCATACTGATTTGAAATTATCTCCAAGATGAAATCTAGTCTTGGGATGCGTGCAACCATTCAAAACTACAAATCAACTACAGAAAGATGGTTGCCACTGCTTACAAAAGTTTTGATAATTTTTATAAAATCAGTTTGAAAACATGTTTGCGCATTCCTTATCACGTTTTTTCTGCAAATTCCATCTGTGTTGTACTCAATTTGTTGTATGGGGCACAAAACCCATGTCTCATAATTTCTCGGTTCAACTTCATTTATTTACAAATGACGTGCAAAAATTTCCCTTGAAATAGGATGCTACAGGAAATCTTGGAATTATATCAAAATCTGCTTCAAAAACATACCTGTAGATCCCTCATTATGCACTTTATGGAAATTTCGTACGCGTCTTAATTTGCTGCATGGGGCACAAAACCCATGTGTTAAAACTTTTTAATTCAACATCATCTTCTTGCAAATGTGGTGCAAAGGTCTTCCCAAGAATGAAAATCTGGTTGTAACAACCTTTTTGTAGCTACAAAAAAACATTGAAATTTTGGAAAAAAATGATTTTCATGTAAAATAATATGGTGAATCAAGGAATATGATTTTGTTATGTTGCTATGAACGTTGAATGGAAAGGACATCTCCACCCTGACCCCCTTCCCCCCCCCACACTCAAAACCTTGCATGTCCTCATGCATGTGAAGTTGGGGAATGAGTATCTTTCATGAATGTTTGCAACAATTTTGTAGCAGCACGATGAAGGCCATTTGGTTGTAGTCCTATATAAGCAATAAAAAAATGCTAGAATGTCTCTAAGGATGCCAGAGATCCCTATTTCAAGTAATTCCTAGCTCTGGATAAAGCAGAGTTGCTTGCACAAGTTGAAATAAACCTAATTAAAATCTTGTGTGTTGAAGAACCAAAAGATGCTTTAGCACTGCCTACATTATGCATATTTTGGATTTGGAAAAGGCAACGTGCTATAAGCTTAGTGTGACCAAGTTAAGATATAGCCAATACTGACATCATGTTTTTTGTATTTCATCTTGAGATTTTGGACCATCATGCTCTTCATAAACCCATAAATCTTTGAATTTCCGTCACAGTGATGCCAAAATTAGGATAAGACCCAATGTACATGGAACAACATAAAGCAGTGTTGGTTGGCCTTCACTACAAAAGTAACAAGTAACCCAGGTAAGAGGATGTCTCGAAAGCCAATCATATATAGCCACCCCAAAGATTGAGAATACGAGGGACTCATAAGAGCATGAGATTGCTTTCATCACTAGATTTATGGCCATGTACAACCACAATCATAACACTCTCATGGAAAATAAGAGGTGATATGAAGACCCAAAAAATATCATAGTCAAGTGCATAGCTTAATAAAATTGTCGCAACCTTGATATTTGGTAATTGGATTATTTGCAAAATGGTAATCATCAATTATATGTCTAGAACATATTGACAAATCCAGGCATAGGAAGCATGTTGATTTGCAGCCCAAGTAACAACAAAAAGATATACAAAAGGGCAAAACTATCATAGACATGACTGAGGCCTCCCCCACAATTGGAACCTTTATTGTCATGTTAGCAAAGCGACTAAATAACCTAGACAGTAAAACCACTGAACAAATATGCATTCTCTCAACTCCACTTATACAAAAGAGGACAGTGAGAATTGAAACGAACCAATCAACCATGGACAAATAAAGTAACAATGATAGGCCCTGAAATAGTATAAATGAATGCCTTGGGTTGATAACAAACTTTTGGTTGATGTAGTGAGGAATGGGAAAGCTAAATCCATCTCCTTTCTATACAATGGTTAATATTTTTGATTCGAGGTGTGGAGGGTTGCTTGCTCAATTTACTCAACACATCGAGACCAATTTTAGAAACCCCACGATGAAGTGGTTGGCTTAGAGTATTATATTCTCTTTCTACCACAACTACTGTTCAACAACACTTGTATTCCAACATAGTATGAACACCTTCAGTAACCAGTCACACAACCAGATCAAAGATCAACACACCGATGTTTTGACGTGGTAAAATCCCTACAGGGAAACATCCATGGCTCCAACCAACGCGACCACTTGAAGAAGTTTAGTAATGCAAAAAAAGAAGATTACATAGAGATTTTGCAATATAGTTTCTCACAATTGATCATCGACAAATGACCCTCCATGCTCTTTAAATAGAGATCATGGACCAATAGGGTGTTAAGCCACATATCAATGGTCGTTAAGATAGAAGAGAATATGAACCGTCAGATCACTCTATGTCGGAAACATATCGTGACCATTAGATTTCCTAACTATAAATGCATACTAAAGACACACACTAAGAAACACACTTTTACCTAACAACACATTAGACCAAGTAGATCTTAACTAACTCCTAAGTGTCTAAATATCCTAACAACTACCAAATCTTGTTTAGAATCTCTACTTGTTTTCTTTGTCACAATCCATTCGTAAGCACCCGAGGTTGGAAACATATTAAAAAATGTCATCACTGCAGGGATATAACATATCACATAAATAGGTAGCTTTGCCCCTGGTACAAACATGATCATTGAAAGAATAATACAAAGCAATGTAAAAGAATAAAATGGAAGAATCAACTTTCTCAAAAGGAAGAATAACAAAATGAGGTTTTCTTTCTTGCCAATAGATATCTTGGAAGTAATTATATCTAGAAGGAAGAGTCGAAAAAAATGCATAGGACTAGAATGTCATTGGTGTTATTGCTTCCTGTAGGCTTCATAATTCTCTGGAGCTTCACAAGGGACCATGTCATCAAATAAATTTCCACCCTTTCAGATGGGCACACACAACAATGTCCATATCTTCAACAATTGTTCTTTCAAGCCAATTTCCAGATTCCTCAAGAGATTTTATTCGCCAAACACCAATTGTCCCATTGAACCCAAAAAAAAGAGAAAGACCCCATTCACCTGCTTCTCTACATCAAAATGGAAAGAAAGATTGATGTTCTGCAGTTGTGTTAACAAATTTTCATCTCTATTTACAAAATGCCATTGAGCCTGGACCAAACTGAGTTTAGGATTATCCTTGAAATGTGGAACAATTTGTTTAAGGAAATCAAAGTTTGGCTAGAAGAATGCATAAAAATCACAACGAACTCATAGTCTTTGACATAATCACAACTCATTGGAGCCTTCATATTGCCAAATTTATAACTCGTTCTAATCAACTGATGTCGGTAATGAATGTTGATGCCTTTTTGGCTCCACTTAAGGACTTGTG
Organism: Picea glauca; assembly: GCA_000966675.3. NCBI lineage: Eukaryota > Viridiplantae > Streptophyta > Pinopsida > Pinales > Pinaceae > Picea > Picea glauca. The sequence goes on along the minus strand of JZKD02S1044398.1, from coordinate 7,073 downwards.
TTTTGATAATTTATTGAAAATAGTTTTCATATGAATCTGATGCCTAATTTCTTGGAACATTGACCAGATGTTGTTGAAGGTTTTCTTTCATAGATCCATTTCTCATGGATCTCAAAATAGAGCACAAATTTCACAAACCGTTCGCAACTAAAATGATGGAAAATACCAGTTCAAGGAATCTTGCGTATCTCCTAGATCCTTCAGAATTTTGGGAAACCTTTCAAGAAGAACCCAAATGGTCTCATCCCCCACAAAACCCATGTGGTGTATTTTCAACATTTTTCTTCGTTTGCACGCAATTTCCACCGAAAAAAAAGCCTCTATTTTGGCACGGGTTTCATAAACAGGTCGAGGATTCTTTGCACAATTTTAGGGTTTCAAATGCAAGATAGTTTTAAAGAGTCGTTACCTCCTGGTTACTTTTACGTGTAGCCCAAACTAATTTCTTTGGAAGCTAGATATGGACTGATGAGTAAATGTCCATCGAAATCCAAAGATGATAGCGACAAGCATCACAAAGAGAAAGCCCCAACAATTAAATTATGTCAACTTTGCAACACTGTAGTCACAACTTCCTTGACTATGCCCTCTATCGTAAAGGTCATTGCATAGGTTGCTGATATAAGAAGATATTCAGATAGTATCAGAAAAAACGCTAATGATCCTCCAAGAAGCATGAGAAAAGAGCTCCCTAAAAGATGTTGAAGGGCATCAAAGTAGGGATTTTTAAGAAGACTTTACTAGGGTTTAGATATAAGAGAGAAGATAGCAATTGTCAATGCCATAACATGTGTGAGGTAGTGCATTGTAGCAAAAGGGTTTGTCAAGACATATTCATTTTTCTGCAAAATAATTTATCACTTTTGATTTTGTTGTGTAGCTGATTGTACTGCTATGAAATTATTGATAACCAAAATTGATGATGCTAAATCTGAAGATGTTCTGAAGAAATGATGATGTTGGAGATGATGAATTTGTTTCTATGAGGTTTGTTATCCCCATTTTGTGGGACAACTAAGGATATGATGTCTTGAGGTCCTCGGTTTGTAGATATGGAGTGCTGAGAGACCACATGACTACCAGTATCCACTTGCACACATGGAGGCTAGCTCTATCAACACAGTTTGGATCCATTTTCAGCGCATCCACCACACCAACTAGCTCCTAGAAGGAATATGGGTCTTGCTCCATGCAGTACAAGTCAGGTATTGTGGCAGGTAATCAGCCTAATATTTGAGGCATTTAAACATGCTGTATTTGAGCTGCTTTTGATTATAGAACGTATGCTTGGACATTGTGCTTTTGACCTTGTTTTCACCTTGGTGAGTGTCATAGATTTCCTAGTAAGTGGCCAAATTTTGGGGAGGGGTTCCAACTGGGGGTCTCTTGAGAGATCATCGTCCCATTCCCGACCATACTTGCCACTTTACTCTCATTACACTCCCATCATATCGTCCTCTTCTAGGCCCTTTGACATTAGTGACCCAAGAAGGGCATGTACCTCATTGCATGGGAACAAGGGTTTGAAGGCCCAGGGAGATGGTTGCTAGAAAAATATAAGAGCTTGAAATACAAACCTTCTAGATTCTCGCCCAGACAAGTCTTGAGAACGATGAATTGCTTCTCTCAAAAGAATTGAAGGCCTACATAATATCAAACACATAATAAATATCTCGCTTGAATGCAAGAATAACACAAGTGCGTTACCACACTTTACATGGTTAACTCTATGGCACTTTGTGGACCTCTTCTTTCAAGTGACACTATGTTACTGCCCCTCAAGCTAGTTGATTCACTATTCATAGTGCATATGTGTTTGGATCATTAATGAATTAACAAATGACAATAAATGAGCTTGGAAAAAGGTTGCATTGAGGAAGAAGGTGCAACACACCCCTACAAAGGCACCCATAAATGAGATAGTACGAGCCCTTGCATGTCATGAAACTCATTGACCTATGAAGTCTAAACCCCTATCCACCTCATCATCCACTACATGACCTCGAAGGGGCATCCCCTACTTGAGGGTTTTGGTCTACCCAATAGGACTTTTATGACACCCATCCCATACCTAAACTTGGTCAATTGTATAGGGTCTTGGATCATTTGTTTAATTTGATTAGGTAGTTTTGATACACATGTTTAGGTGCCTTGTTTATTAGATGTGGTTTTCACTTGCCATGATATTTTGACTTGATATCCTTGGAGGGTGTGCCTATTTATTTTGCAGGACCTTGTTTGGTGGACAATTTTGGAGGAACAAGCCTAGCTTGGGCTTCCATGGGGCTTGAATCCGATAGGTTGCATGCCAAAGGGTCGCATGATGGATCATGATGACTTGCCTTTGGATGCCTAGAAGACACCTTGGAAGACATAACCTAGCCCTCACATGCTGAATGACTTGCCTAGGAGGGGAAAAACATCACTTCTTGAAGCTTGACATCACCTAGGGATAGGGTTTGTGGTGATGGAGGTATTGCGCATTGACACTTGGGATGATTTGACCGAAGGAGACATGGATTGAACCTAGCACATGAGGAGGAGGCTCTAGGGTCCTCAATGACCTCCATTTTCTTCTCCAATGACTTGCTCAAAGTGTCAAAATGTCCCCTGAAGGGGTGACATTCATCTTGTTTTAGGGATTCTAATGTGAAAAAGTGAAATTTAAATATTATTATTTGTGTAAAGGGGTAAGATAAGGGTTGTTGACCCCTTATCTTATGTTTTACCCTAATTAAGTGGACAAACTATGTTATAGACATTTTATATTAATAGAAATAGAGATCATGTGAATCTCTTTTCATAACATACCTCTCCCGTTGTGAGAAGTACTTGGATGAAATTTGTGCCCTCCTTTGGTAACCTTCTCTCTCTTGTGCTCTTTTATCTTGGTTTCTTTATGCTATTGGTGGAAGAAGTAGCGTGCTATCCTTCTTGGAGCTTTTATTTGGCATGTGTGGTGTATTTATCTTGGGAAGAGGAAGTTTATCTAGTCATCTCTTGAGTAGGTAAAGGTTTATCTTGTTGATACTTCATTGCTTAGTCACAAGTTTGATTTTATAGATTTATTGGGGAATATAAGGATTTACAACCCCACCATTATCTATCATTTTTTCTGGAAATTATTTGTTGCATAAGGTTTTACTAGGAGAAGTAAAAGGGTTTACACCTTCCTAGTATTTCCTAGATTAACATTTTCTTTCGTTGGGGAGTAAGAGGGTTTACAACCCCAAAGAGATAGCATAGTTTAGCTCTTTATTTACTTGACTCCATAACCCAATAGCTAAAGGCACTAGTACCATTTCATTGGAGAAATAAAATATTGCATTGGTTAACATGAAATTTTACGATGTGAAGGTTGTTTAAGTTGGATTCATTTCTTTGGATTATAACCTTGATTGAGCCACTAGGGCATCATCTTTCCTCAAGTGATTATTGTTGTTGTTGTAAAACTTTATCTACAACCATTAGGGCTACATAAACCCTAATCAAACTTCTCAGATAACTCTTGAATCAACCACTGGAAGTTGCCTATAGTTTGCTCACATAAACTATTAGGCCTAACACATTTTTGGTAGACTTTTGGGGAAGTTTTAGTGGCTGATATTCTTGCTGTAATAACTTGTTTTCTATAGCCATAAGGCTGCAACATATTTTTGCAATTATCTTTTGTAACAACCTCATTTCATTGCTAAAGTCTAATGCTATCTGACTTGAGTTTATCTCTTGCTCTTCCAACTGGACTTTTAACAACTTGTTTGCAACATTCATTATCATTTTCATTGTTTATATATTTCTACTAATTTCTACAATTAGGGAAAAAAAACTTAACTTGCTTGTCCATCATATACTCGGGCTTGTATCTTTCTTTTCTTTGTGTCTCGGACATGTACAATTAACATTTGCAAAGTCTACTACTTCTTGGAAACCTTTGGCTACCACCAAGACCTCTCCCAAGCCCTTTTCCACACTTAGTAACTTGACCTTTAGGGGAATTCATTCATACATCACATTTTCCATCTCATTTACCCCTAGGGTCACCGAGATCCCCCCTTGAGGTGATTCTATCATCTTTAAAGTGACAAGAATACCTGCCTAAGGTGATAGTGGGTAGGTGTTCTCAAAGTTTTCACCATTTGGTGGTTGGGTCGGGCTTTTCCCAACCTTCAACTTGTGCGATAACATTTTGTCATCATTGTCGAGGATAGATGTTATCCGCATTTTGTGGGATAACTAAGGAGATGATGTCTCGAGGCCCTCAAGTTGCAGATATGGAGTGCTGAGAGACCACATGACTAGCAGTTTCCACTTGCATACATGGAGGCTCGCTCTATCACCACAATTTGGATCCATTGTCAGGGCATCCACCACACCGGCTAGCTTATGGAAGGAAGACGAGTCTTGCTCCATGCGGTACAAGTCAAGGATTGTGGTAGGTAATCACCCTAATATTTTTTATTTGAGATGCTTTTGATTATAGAACCCTTGCTTGGATATTATGCTTTTGACCATGTTTCACCTTGGTGAGTGTCATAGATTTCCTAGTAAGTGGCCAACTTTTGGGGAAGGGTTGCAATTGGGGGTCCCTTGAGAGATCATCGTCCCGTTCTCGACCATACTTACCACTTTGTGCTCATTACACTCCCATCATATCGCCCTCTTCTAGGACCTTTGACTTTAGTGAACCAAGAAAGGCATGTACCTCATTTCATGGGAAGAAGGGGCTAGCCTCTGAAGGCTCAGGGGGATGGTTGTTGGAAAAAGATAAGAGCCTGAAATAAAAAACTTCTAATGCTCTCCTAGACAGGTCTTGAGAACGATGAAATGCATCTCTGAAAATAATTGAAGACCTACACAATATCAAACACATAATAAATATCCCACTTGAATGCAAGATCGACACAAGTGCGTTACAACGCTTTGCATGGTTACCCCTATGGCACTTTCTGGACCTCCTCTTTCAAGTGACACTGTGTTACTGCTCCCCAAGCTAATCTATTCACTATGGGGAGTACTCATGTGTTTGGATCATTAATGAATTAACAAATGACAATAAATGGTCTTGGTAAAAGGTTGCATTAAGGAATAAGGTGCACCACAACCCCTACAAAGGCACTCATAAATGAGACAATACAAGCTCTTGCATGTCATGAATCTCATTGACCTATGAATTCTAAACCCTTATCCACCTCATCATCCACTACATGACCTTGAAGGGGCATCTTTAGGGAGCATCCCCTACTTGAGGGTTTTGGTCTACCCAATAGGACTTTTATGACACCCCTCCCATACCTAAACTTGGTCAATTGTATAGGGTCTTGGAGCATTTTTTTAATTTGATGAGGTAATTTTGATGCACATGTTTAGGTTCCTTGTTTATTAGATGTGGTTTTCACTTGCCATGATATTTTGACTTTAGATCCTTAGAGGGCATGATTATTTGTTTTGCAGGACCTTGTTTGGTGGAAAGTTTTGGAGGAACAAGCCTAGCTTGGGCTTCCATGGGGCTAGAATCCCACAAGTTGGATGCCAAGGGACTGCATGTCGAATCATGATGAATTTCCTTTGGAGGCCTAGAAGACACCTTGGAAGACATAACCTAGTCCTCATATGTCAAACGACTTGCCTAGGAAAGGAAAAACACCACTTCTTGAGGCTTGATGCCACATAGGGCTAGGGTTTGTGGTGATGGAGGTATTGCACATGACACTTGGCATGATTTGACTGGAGGAGACATGGATTGACTCTAGGACATGAGGAGGCTCTAGGAACCCCAACGACCTCCATTTTCTTCTCCAATGACTTGCTAAAAGTGTCAAAACATCCCCTAAAGGGGTGATGCCATCTTGTTTTAGGGTTTCTAATGTGCATAAGTGAAAATTAAATATTATTGTTTGTGTAAAGGGGTAAGATAAGGGTTGTTGACCCCTTGTCTTATGTTTTACCCTAATTAAGTGGACAAACTATGTTATATACATTTTGTATAAATAGAGATCATGTGTATCTATTTTCATAACATAACTCTCCCATTGTGAGAAGTACTTGGTTAAAATTTGTGCCTTCCTTGGGTAACCTCTTCTCTCTTGTGCTCTTGTCTTGGTTTCTTTATGCTATTAGTGGAAGAAGTAGTGTGTTACCCTTCTTGGAGTTTTTCTTTGGCATGTGTGGTGGATTTATCTTGGTAAGGAGAGGTTTATCTTGTCATTTCTTGAGATAGGTAAAGATTTATCTTGTTAATGCTTCATTGCTTAGTCACAAGTTTGATTTGCTAGATTTCTTGGGGAGTATAAGGATTTACAACCCCACCATTTATCTATCATTTTGTCTATAAGTTATTTGTTGAATAAGGTTTTACTAGGAGAACTTAATTGGTTTACACCCTTCTAGTATCTCCTAGATTAACATTTGCTTTCCTTGGGGAGTAAGAGGGCTTACACCCCCAATGAGATAACATTGTTTAGCTCTTTATTTACTTGACTCCATAACCCAATAGCTAAAGGAACTAGTATATTTTCACTGGAGAAATAAAATATTGCATTGGTTAACTTGAAATTTTATGATTTGAAGGTTGTCTAAGTTGGATTTAATTCTTTTCCTTACAATCTTGGTTGAGCCACTAGGGTATCATCTTTTCTCAAGTAATTCTTCCCGTTGTTATAAATCTTCATCTACAACCATTAGGGATGCAAAATCCCTAATCAAACTTCTCAAATAACTCTTGAATCAACCATTGAAAGTTGCCTAAAGTTTGCCCACATAAACTACTAGGCCTAACACATTTTGTGGTAGACTTTGGGGAAGTTTTAGTGGTTGATCTTCTTGCTGTAATAACTTGTTTGTTACAGCCATAAGGTTGCAAAATATTTATGCAAATATCTTTTGTAACAACCTTGTTTCATTTCTAAAGTCTAATGCTATCTTACTTGAATTGATCTAGTTGTTTCTAGTTTATCTCTTTCTCTTTCAACTAGACTTTCAACAACTTGTCTACATCATTCATTATCATTTTCATTTTTGATATATACTCTGCTACTATCTGTTGCAATTAGGGACAACAAGCTTAACTTTCTTGT
>JZKD02S1044387.1:0-13331 GCA_000966675.3 Picea glauca | reverse complement strand
CGGGTTAATTTCCATAAAAAATAAAAAAAAAAAATGAAATATTCCTTGTTTCTGTTTGTTGTCTAGTTGTCCTTGTCCTCCTCATCATTGCATTTCAAGTTATGCAGTCGGATGATGGACGGCGCTCCGGACAATCGAAATTTGAAACTCGTGCTCAGAATATTCATATTAACGGATGAATTCTTGTCGTTCTTTTCTGATAGTCCCTTTCTGGAAAAACTTGAGATATGTGACTACGAGTCCCTCGGGCTGCTGCTTTCCACCCTCATATCATCCACTATGTGGGGAAGTATCGGGGTGGGTTCCGAGCGGGTTAATTTCCATCAGGACAAAAAAAAAAAAGGAATGAAATATTCCTTGTTTCTGTTAGTTGTCTATTTGTCCTTGTCCTCCTCATCATTGCATTTCAAGTTATGTCGTCGGATGATGGACGGCGCTCCGGACAATTGGAATTCGAAACTCGTGCTCAGAAAATTCAAATTAACGGATGAATCCTTGTCGTGCTTTTATGATAGTCCATTTCTTGAAAAACTTGAGATATGCGACTACGAGTCCCTCGGGCTACTGCTTTCCACCCTCATATCATCAACTATGTGGGGAAGTATCGGGGTGGGTTCCCAGCGGGTTAATTTCCATCGGAAAAAAAAAGGAATGAAATATTCCTTGTTTCTGTTAGTTTTCTAGTTTTCCTTGTCCTCCTCATCATTTCATTTCAAGTTATGTCGTCGGATGATGCACGGCGCTCTGGACAATCGGAATTCGAAACTCGTTCATCCTCCCGGAATTCGAAACTCGTGCTCAGAAAATTCAAATTAACGGATGAATCCTTGTCGTGCTTTTCTGATAGTCCCTTTCTTGAAAACCTTGAGATATGCGACTACGAGTCTCTCAGGCTGCTGATTTCCACCCTCATATCATCCACTATGTGGGGAAGTATCGGGGTGGGTTCCCAGCGGGTTACTTTCCATCGAAAACAAAAAAAAAAAAAAAGAAGAAGAAAAGAAATGAAATATTCTTTGCTTCTGTTAGTTGTCCAGTTGTCCTTGTCCTCCTCATCATTGCATTTCAAGTTATCCCGTCGGATGATGGATGACGCTCCGGACAATCGGAATTCAAAACTCGTTCATCCTCCCGGAATTCAAAACTCGTGCTCAGAAAATTCAAATTAACGGATGAATCCTTGTCGTGCTTTTCTGATAGTCCCTTTCTTGAAAAACTCTAGATATGCGACTATGAGTCCCTCGGGTTGCTTCCTTCCACCCTCATATCATCCACTATGTGGGGAAGTATCGGGGTGGGTTCCCAACGGGTTAATTTCAATCGAAAAAAAAAGAAAGAAAAAGAAAAAAAGGAACGAAATATTCCTTGTTTCTGTTAGTTTTCCAGTTGTCATTGTCCTCCTCATCATTGCATTTCAAGTTATGCCGTCGGATGATGTACGACGCTCCGGACAATCGGAATTTGAAACTCGTTCATCATCCCGGAATTCGAAACTTGTGCTCAGAAAATTCTTATTAACGGATGAATCCTTGTCGTGCTTTTCTGATAGTCTGTTTCTTGAAAAACTTGAGATATGCGACTACGAGTCTCTCAAGATGCTGCTTTCCACCCTCATATCATCCATTATGTGGGGAAGTATCGGGGTGGATTCCCAGCGGGTTAATTTCCATCGAAAAAAAAAAAAAAGGAATGAAATATACCTTGTTTCTGTTAGTTGTCAAGTTGTCCTTGTCCTCCTCATCATTGCATTTCAAGTTATGCCCTGGGATGATGGACGGCGATCCGAACAATTAGAATTTGAAACTCGTTCATCATCCCGGAGTTCAAAACTCGTGCTCAGAAAATTCAAATTAACGGATGAATCCTTCTCGTGCTTTTCAGATAGTCCCTTTCTTGAAAAACTTGAGATATGCGACTATGAGTCCCTCGGGCTGCTGCTTTCCACCCTCATATCATCCACTATGTGGGAAAGTATCGGGGTGGGTTCCCAGCGGGTTAATTTCCATCAAAAAAAAAAAAAANAATTGTTGTATAAAACCCATCCATTTGTAGTGTCTATATTGTTGCAATTTGGTTTGTGCTTGGAGATATTGTAAGGGCTGGTGATCTATATGTATGATTGTTTCCTTCCCTAACAAGTAGTGCTTCCATTTATTTATACTTTTGACTAATGCATACAACTCTTTATCATATGTAGCATAGTTAACAACAACTTGGTTAAAAGTTTCTGAGTGGTAATAGATAGGCTTACAATATTGCATCAATACTTCACCCATGGCATATCCACTGGCATGTCTCGATCTCAAAAGGCTGTTGAATATTCAACATTGCTAATACTAGTGCAGTACTAATCTTTTCCTTCAAAGTGTCGAAACATTTTTTTTCTTTCCTTCCCACTGAAAAGAGTTCTTCACACTGGTTAAGGCATGCAAAAGAGATGCTATAAAATAGAAGTTGGAAATAAATATCCTCCAATACTATACTGCACCTAATAAGATTTGGAGATTGGTTACACTTTTTGGCTTGGGCCAATTTACAATTACATCAATTTTGGAAGAATCAATTTTTAATTTTCCTCCTCCTACAATATGACCTAAGTACACAAGTGCAATCTTTCCAAATTGACATTTAGACAATTTTACATACAACTTTTCCTGTTGAAAAGTATCCAATACTTTATTTACATGCCTCACATGTTCATCCCAAGTCCCGCTAAAAATAATAATGTTGTCTAAATATACAATCACAAAGTCATCTAGGAAAGGATTGAATACATCATTCATCACATGCATGAAAGTTGTCGAAGCATTACAAAGCCCAAACGACATAACTAACCACTCAAACAATCCTTGTTTGGTTTTAAGGGAAATTTTCCATGCATCATGTTCTGTAACCCTTATTTGATGATATCCACTGTGCAAATCCAACTTAGTGAAATAAACAAAATTCTTCAATTGATCAAGTAAATCATCTATAGGAGGAAGAGGGTATCGATTTTTCACTGTGATTTTATTTAAGGCCCAATAATCGACACAGATTTTCCATGTGTCATCTTTCTTTGGCACCATCATGATTGGAGAACCACAAGGATAAGAAATGGGCCTGATGACCCCTTGATCCAATAATCCTTGTACCTACTTATTGATCTATGTCATCTCCACAACTAGCATCCTGTACATGCCCACATTAGGAAGAGGAGAATATTGTTGAAGATGTATCTCATGTTGGATTTCCCTCTTAGGAGGTAATCCATCTGGTTCCTAAAAAATATCATCATACTTAGAAACAATATCACTTAATTCCTTTTTATGAGATGGATCACATCCTTGGAAAGCATCGGATGTCCCAACATCTTTCTCTCTTACGACCATGAGTACATATCTCTTATTAGTGTTTATGATTCTTTTAATTTTCCCTGCACTAACAAGTTTTGTATTTACCCTCATGTTGTGAGCTCTAAAAATATATTCCACTCCCCCTTTAGTATGGTGGTATTTTTTCTCATGACAAAAGAATACTTATTTTCTATCATAAATATAAAGACTTCCCAACACTATGCTACATATATCAAGTGGTACAACATCCAAATCTACTTCATCAATCAAATTGGAAGCAATAGAAAATCCGACCCTACATTGTTTGGTGACATTACGTTTTGCTTTATCACATACCCAACCAAGAGCATAAGGCTTCGGATGTGGTTTCTTTTCAAGACCCATTTTCTTGACAAGTTCTTCATATATTAATTTTACTTGGGAACCCAGATCAAATATTGTATCTATCTTAGTGTGTTTAGATACAACTCTTATGTGAAATAATTCATTCCTCTTTCATTCATCATCATGAGATTCATTATTGGAACTTGAACTAGAATGAAGGGAATCATTACCTTGTAGTCCAACCATTGTGATCTTTCTTTCATCTCCTAAATCAGAACCAAGATCTTGTTGCAATGTAGCAATGATTTTTGTCTTCCCCTTTCTACCGAAGTGTTTCGGTTTATTTTTTGGATGCAGTTTCCAACAATATTCTTCATCGTGACCTCTTTTTTTGCAATGAGTGCAATATGGCTTCCCTCCTTCTCTCGTCACTGTGGAAATATTTTTGTCCTTCCTTTTAAACTTCTTATAAGTTTTATGTGGGAGATTGGAAGGTTTCTTCGTGGGATCTTCTTGAACATGCTTCCCCCTATTCTCAAGGTGAGTGGCTTGCACACAAACTTCGTCAAGACTAGTGGGGTTAAAGAAGAGAAATGTATGATGAATATAATTGTGAAGTGTTCCAATATACTTCATTAAAGCTCCATAAGAATCCAAAGGAATGTTCAATGCAAGAGATTTCTTCCTAAATTCTTCTATGAAACTTAGTACAATTTGACCTTTACTTTGACTTAAAATTTTCCATTCCATCATTGCTTTATGTAAATACCATAATGGATAAAATTGCGTCATTATCGTTGATTTAAATTCTGATCATGAGGAAAGAAGATTACCACAATTACTTATGTCCTGAAGCTTTCTCTCCCACCATATGAGAGCGGTGCTTTCCAACTGAAGAGAATCCATTTCCACTTTAAGTTCTTCTTCATCAATATGTTGAACATGACAACACACTTCAACCTCTCAAATCCAATTATCTAGATTTTTAGGATTAGCATCTCCATTAAACATAGGTAAAGAAAATTTTACATCAAGATTTAATAACGGTTTCTTAAAAGAGAATTTATGGCTAGAATGATGAGAAATATGAGAATGCTCAGAGGAAGAAGAATAAGAACTTTAAGGTGAAGACGAAGGCTTAGGAGGATATCCTCCAGCCCCTTGGTTTACCAAATCATCATCATTTTCATGTTCTATCTTTTTCTTCCCTTTCTTCTTCATCCTCTTCTTGTAATCTCCATACATTCGTTCGACCATTTCTAACATGAAATAAAATACCATATGAAAGTTTTTCTCTTGTTCATCATGTTATCACATATAGTTGTCAAGAGTTGTCTGTGTGTTTTGTTAAATACTCAGGTCTGTATCCTTTCCCTGACTCCATCTCTTTTGCAAGCTAGGTCCTAAAGTTTTTCCCTTTGACTGTTAAATCATTTTTTGTTTTCCCCTTTTTGTTGAAGAACCTGGTTTCCCTTGAGGTCTTACTTGAAAAAGTCTCGGCTCGAATATTTTATGTTTTCCTCTAAATATGAAAACCCATCTCCTTTTTTTTTAATCACTCATCCTTTTGTTTTCCCAATCCCCATCCAATGGTCCAAGACTTTGTTTTACAGGCTGTAGCCGCAAGCTCAAGGCAGAATACTCAAAGAAGTTTGTTCTGGAATCGAATCAAGAAAAAGGGTAGGTTTTTCTTTCAACAGTGGGAATTCCATGTGGAGTTCAAATTAGTGACTCGCAAGCGCTTCAAATCTTAAATTTGTGCGAAGTATAGTGCTGGAGAAAATCCCCGAAGAGACCGTGAGTCGTTGATCTTTAAGGGGACAGGTGGAAGCTGATTCAAGTGTTTGGGGAAATGCATTTCGAAAGTTTCAAAGTGTGAAGTGCGTAAAAATCCTGAATATCCGAAGCCCGAACTCCCAAAGTAATTATGGATCGTTTGTCTCGAAATCAACAAAAGTCGTTGATCTTGGCGGCAGTACCTCTGGAATCTCTGAAGAGCCAAAGTCCCGAAATGAAATCTGAGCCATAAAAAGATGGGGACACATGGAGGTAGATCCCTCACTTCAGAATCTGGTGCTCCAAAATATTGTGGCAGTTAAGCATTCAAAAGAGTCGAAGTGCTGAAGTGTTGAAGTACCGAAGTGTTGAAGGCCTGAAATGAAACTGGACCATCGATCTGTGAGGTCCACGTGTCAACAAATCCTTAGATTTATAGGATTTACTTGAAGGAAGATATAGGGACATATGGCATAGATCCATGAACTCTAGATAAAGGTCCAAAGTAATTCTTGATAGTCAATCTTAGGGGGCCATGCGTCGTTAGATCGCCAACTCTGGGTAAAATCACTGAAGGAGAATGAGGTTTGAGATTTGTTTTTCAAGGAGTTCAAATACCTGAAGTAATTCTCAACTGTCAATCTCACGGGGCCACTCATCGTTAGATCGCTAGCTATGGGTAAAATCACTGAAGCCGGATGAGGTTTGAGATTTTTTTTTCTTGGAGTCTAGAGACCCGAAGTAATTCTCAATCCTCAATCTGAGAGGGTGTAGATCTAACCCGTTGATATAAAAGTGCTAGAGTTGAGTCGTTGATCAAAGGGCCTCATCACATATCTCAATATCAGTGGTCACGCTCCATTGCGGGGTCGTAGGGTGCCTGAACTTTAAATTTTGGAGGGTGGGCCACAATCCGAACCACTGTTTTGGGAAAGGAACATGTGGTGTCTCATTGTGAATTGCAGGGAGGAAAGCGGTTTGGTTTCAAACCATTCATGGTCACGACCACAATCACGTGATGACATAAGGTCATAGACTTGGTCACATCTATGAAGGAGCCAAAGGAAAAGGAGCTAGCGCCCGAACCCTAAAGCACCAAGCACACGACATCCGTCTAGCGTTGACACACAACACTCATTTCAAATGTTTTTAGACCTGCCTACAACCTGATTTCGAAGTGACACATGTCACCTATCCATCTGTGACACATCAACATGGTGACATCAAGCATCCACGTCAGATCACTCTCGAGGAATTTTTTTTTTTCATCGCCAAAGGTAGCCCCCCCGCCCAAGGCATAGTTTTAGCAGACCTCAAAATTGATGGGCGATTAAGATTGGTAATGGTGCCAAATATGGAAGATGCACCTAGATTGAAGATAACATCCCAATATATGATCAGTTCTATTGCGGGGACACAACATGCTCGGGCGATAATTTTCTTGATCGGTCCCACATTTGAAACCATGGTAAGGTGAAAATTCTACATGGCGAAAGGTGATGGATTGCGGGCCCAAAAGCAGTCTGAATCCAAACCCCTTTTGATGGCCCCGTAATCATGTGCTCATGTAGCATAGAATTCTAGAACAACACGTGGTTGTTTCTTGAGCATTAAGTCTCATTGAGTCCCCAAGGAAAAGTAGTTAATGGAAGGTAGAATTGGTGGTTGAAGCCTCGACTCACCTCGTAAATGGAAGGCATAGAGGATCTGGTCACGAATATAGATATGTCATCATGTTGTACCCCTACGAATCAATGTTCCTGCAGACCCATGTTTATCTGAGCTCACGTNAATTGTTGTATAAAACCCATCCATTTGTAGTGTCTATATTGTTGCAATTTGGTTTGTGCTTGGAGATATTGTAAGGGCTGGTGATCTATATGTATGATTGTTTCCTTCCCTAACAAGTAGTGCTTCCATTTATTTATACTTTTGACTAATGCATACAACTCTTTATCATATGTAGCATAGTTAACAACAACTTGGTTAAAAGTTTCTGAGTGGTAATAGATAGGCTTACAATATTGCATCAATACTTCACCCATGGCATATCCACTGGCATGTCTCGATCTCAAAAGGCTGTTGAATATTCAACATTGCTAATACTAGTGCAGTACTAATCTTTTCCTTCAAAGTGTCGAAACATTTTTTTTCTTTCCTTCCCACTGAAAAGAGTTCTTCACACTGGTTAAGGCATGCAAAAGAGATGCTATAAAATAGAAGTTGGAAATAAATATCCTCCAATACTATACTGCACCTAATAAGATTTGGAGATTGGTTACACTTTTTGGCTTGGGCCAATTTACAATTACATCAATTTTGGAAGAATCAATTTTTAATTTTCCTCCTCCTACAATATGACCTAAGTACACAAGTGCAATCTTTCCAAATTGACATTTAGACAATTTTACATACAACTTTTCCTGTTGAAAAGTATCCAATACTTTATTTACATGCCTCACATGTTCATCCCAAGTCCCGCTAAAAATAATAATGTTGTCTAAATATACAATCACAAAGTCATCTAGGAAAGGATTGAATACATCATTCATCACATGCATGAAAGTTGTCGAAGCATTACAAAGCCCAAACGACATAACTAACCACTCAAACAATCCTTGTTTGGTTTTAAGGGAAATTTTCCATGCATCATGTTCTGTAACCCTTATTTGATGATATCCACTGTGCAAATCCAACTTAGTGAAATAAACAAAATTCTTCAATTGATCAAGTAAATCATCTATAGGAGGAAGAGGGTATCGATTTTTCACTGTGATTTTATTTAAGGCCCAATAATCGACACAGATTTTCCATGTGTCATCTTTCTTTGGCACCATCATGATTGGAGAACCACAAGGATAAGAAATGGGCCTGATGACCCCTTGATCCAATAATCCTTGTACCTACTTATTGATCTATGTCATCTCCACAACTAGCATCCTGTACATGCCCACATTAGGAAGAGGAGAATATTGTTGAAGATGTATCTCATGTTGGATTTCCCTCTTAGGAGGTAATCCATCTGGTTCCTAAAAAATATCATCATACTTAGAAACAATATCACTTAATTCCTTTTTATGAGATGGATCACATCCTTGGAAAGCATCGGATGTCCCAACATCTTTCTCTCTTACGACCATGAGTACATATCTCTTATTAGTGTTTATGATTCTTTTAATTTTCCCTGCACTAACAAGTTTTGTATTTACCCTCATGTTGTGAGCTCTAAAAATATATTCCACTCCCCCTTTAGTATGGTGGTATTTTTTCTCATGACAAAAGAATACTTATTTTCTATCATAAATATAAAGACTTCCCAACACTATGCTACATATATCAAGTGGTACAACATCCAAATCTACTTCATCAATCAAATTGGAAGCAATAGAAAATCCGACCCTACATTGTTTGGTGACATTACGTTTTGCTTTATCACATACCCAACCAAGAGCATAAGGCTTCGGATGTGGTTTCTTTTCAAGACCCATTTTCTTGACAAGTTCTTCATATATTAATTTTACTTGGGAACCCAGATCAAATATTGTATCTATCTTAGTGTGTTTAGATACAACTCTTATGTGAAATAATTCATTCCTCTTTCATTCATCATCATGAGATTCATTATTGGAACTTGAACTAGAATGAAGGGAATCATTACCTTGTAGTCCAACCATTGTGATCTTTCTTTCATCTCCTAAATCAGAACCAAGATCTTGTTGCAATGTAGCAATGATTTTTGTCTTCCCCTTTCTACCGAAGTGTTTCGGTTTATTTTTTGGATGCAGTTTCCAACAATATTCTTCATCGTGACCTCTTTTTTTGCAATGAGTGCAATATGGCTTCCCTCCTTCTCTCGTCACTGTGGAAATATTTTTGTCCTTCCTTTTAAACTTCTTATAAGTTTTATGTGGGAGATTGGAAGGTTTCTTCGTGGGATCTTCTTGAACATGCTTCCCCCTATTCTCAAGGTGAGTGGCTTGCACACAAACTTCGTCAAGACTAGTGGGGTTAAAGAAGAGAAATGTATGATGAATATAATTGTGAAGTGTTCCAATATACTTCATTAAAGCTCCATAAGAATCCAAAGGAATGTTCAATGCAAGAGATTTCTTCCTAAATTCTTCTATGAAACTTAGTACAATTTGACCTTTACTTTGACTTAAAATTTTCCATTCCATCATTGCTTTATGTAAATACCATAATGGATAAAATTGCGTCATTATCGTTGATTTAAATTCTGATCATGAGGAAAGAAGATTACCACAATTACTTATGTCCTGAAGCTTTCTCTCCCACCATATGAGAGCGGTGCTTTCCAACTGAAGAGAATCCATTTCCACTTTAAGTTCTTCTTCATCAATATGTTGAACATGACAACACACTTCAACCTCTCAAATCCAATTATCTAGATTTTTAGGATTAGCATCTCCATTAAACATAGGTAAAGAAAATTTTACATCAAGATTTAATAACGGTTTCTTAAAAGAGAATTTATGGCTAGAATGATGAGAAATATGAGAATGCTCAGAGGAAGAAGAATAAGAACTTTAAGGTGAAGACGAAGGCTTAGGAGGATATCCTCCAGCCCCTTGGTTTACCAAATCATCATCATTTTCATGTTCTATCTTTTTCTTCCCTTTCTTCTTCATCCTCTTCTTGTAATCTCCATACATTCGTTCGACCATTTCTAACATGAAATAAAATACCATATGAAAGTTTTTCTCTTGTTCATCATGTTATCACATATAGTTGTCAAGAGTTGTCTGTGTGTTTTGTTAAATACTCAGGTCTGTATCCTTTCCCTGACTCCATCTCTTTTGCAAGCTAGGTCCTAAAGTTTTTCCCTTTGACTGTTAAATCATTTTTTGTTTTCCCCTTTTTGTTGAAGAACCTGGTTTCCCTTGAGGTCTTACTTGAAAAAGTCTCGGCCCGAATATTTTATGTTTTCCTCTAAATATGAAAACCCATCTCCTTTTTTTTTAATCACTCATCCTTTTGTTTTCCCAATCCCCATCTAATGGTCCAAGACTTTGTTTTACAGGCTGCAGCCGCAGGCTCAAGGAAGAATACTCAAAGCAATTTGTTCTGGACTCAAATCAAGAAAAAGGGTAGGCTTTTCTTTCAACAGTGGGAATTCCATGTGGAGTTCAAATTAGTGACTCGCAAGCACTTGAAATCTTAAAGTTGTGCGAAGTATAGTGCTGGAGAAAATCCTCGAATAGAGCATGAGTCATTGATCTTTAAGGGGACAGGTGGAAGCTGATTCAAGTGTTTGGGGAAATTCATTTCGAGAGTTTCAAAGTGTGAAGTGTGTAAAAATCCTGAATATCCGAAGCCCGAACTCCCAAAGTAATTATGGACCGTTTGTCTCGAAATCAACAAAAGTCGTTGATCTTGACGACAGTACCTCCGGAAGATCTGAAGAGCCAAAGTCCCGAAATGAAATCTGAGCCATAAAAAGATGGGGACACATGGAGGTATATCCCTCACTTCATAATCTGGTGCTCCAAAATATTGTGGCAGTTAAGCATTCAAAAGAGTCGAAGTGTTGAAGTGTCGAAGTCCCGAAGCGTTGAAGGCCCGAAATGAAACTGGACCATCGATCTGTGAGGTCCACGTGTCAACAAATCCTTAGATCTATAGGATTTACTTGAAGGAAGATATAGGGACATATGGCATAGATCCATGAACTCCAGATAAAGGTCGGAAGTAATTCTCGATAGTCAATATTAGGGGGCCATGCGTCGTTAGATCGCCAACTCTGGGTAAAATCACTAAAGGAGGATGAGGTTTGAGATTTGTTTTTCAAGGAGTTCAGATACCTGAAGTAATTCTCAACTGTCAATCTCAGGGGGCCACTCATCGTTAGATCGCTAGCTCTGGGTAAAATCACTGAAGCAGGATGAGGTTTGAGATTTTTTTTTCTTGGAGTCTGGAGACCCGAAGTAATTCTCAATCCTCAATCTGAGAGGGTGTAGATCTAATCCGTTGATATAAAAGTGCCAGAGTTGAGTCATTGATCAAAGGGCCTCATCATATATCTCAATATCAATGGTCACGCTCCATTGCGGGGTCGTAGGGTGCCTGAACATTAAATTTTGGAGGGTGGGCCACAATCCGAACCACTGTTTTGGGAAAGGAACATGTGGTGTCTCATTGTGAATTGCAGGGAGGAAAGAGGTTTGGTTTCAAACCATTCATGGTCGCGCCCACAATCACATGATGACATAAGGTCATAGACTTGGTCACATCTATGAAGGAGCCAAAGGAAAAGGAGCTAGCGCCCGAACCCTAAAGCACCAAGCACACGACATCTGTCTAGCGTTGACACACAACACTCATTTCAAATGTTTTTAGACCCGCCTACAGCCTGATTTCGAAGTGACACATGTCACCTATCCATCTGTGACACATCAACATGGTGACATCAAGCATCCACGTCATATCACTCTCAAGGAAATTTTTTTTTTCATCGCCAAAGGTAGCCCCCCCGCCCAAGGCATAGTTTTAGCAGACCTCAAAATTGATGGGCGATTAAGATTGGTAGTGGTGCCAAATATGGAAGATGCACCCATATTGTAGATAGCGTCCCAATCTATGATCAGGTCTATTGCGGGGATACAACATGCTCGGGCGATAATTTTCTTGATCGGTCCCACATTTGAAACCATGGTAAGGTGAAAATTCTACATGGCGAAAGGTGATGGATTACGGGCCCAAAAGCAAGCTGAATCCAAACCCCTTTTGATGGCCCCGTAATCACGTTCTCATGTAGCATAGAATTCTAGAACAACACATGGTTGTTTCCTGAGCATTAAGTCTCGTTGAGTCCCCAAGGAAAAGTAGTTAATGGAAGGTAGAATTGGTGGTTGAAGCCTCGACTCACCTCGTAAATGGAAGGCGTAGAGGATCTGGTCATGAAGATAGATATGTCATCATGTTGTACCCCTACGAATAAATGTTCTTGCAGACCCATGTTTATCTGAGCTCACGTCTGAAAGAAGGATACACACTCAGTCTGATAGAGGAATTCGCTGAGGAAAATATTCGATTGTAAGGGTCAGGTCACACTCATGGTAGTTGTGGACTAAGATCAGTATAAATAAATAGTTTTAATATTTTGTTAAGGTCGTCAACTGGTTGAGAAGATCTCCCTATTTTGTAATGTTTGGATTCCATAGTTGTTCTCTAGTTATGTATCAAATTTGAGACTTTCAGATTAATAGAATTTAGCCTCTTTCCATCTCTCTTTAAAAATCTATGTTAAAACACTCGGGCATGGAGGATGTAGTGGAGGGTTGTTATTGTATTGTAATGCAGGTTTGATTACAATAGTATCGTGACCAGTTTTAATCAGTTCTCTTTGTTTTCTTTTTCCCTCTTACATTGAATGGCTCGGGCATGGAGGATCCATTCAAGTTATTGTAGCTACATTGTGATGTAGGTTTGATCATTATTTTGTTGTGACTGTGTCGTTTGGACATATTTCAGTGTTTGAAGCTTGAGTTCAAGAGAATTATTGAGCCTAAGTTTTTCCTCTCCAAGTTGCTTGAAGGCCTGATGGTGAAAGAAGTCTTGTTCACTTTTCTTTCTAAGTCTTCCCTCTGCTCATATTAAAACTCAATTCACTGATTGAAGTTAAAGTGGCCCTCATTTCCCTGTGCATTTTTTGTCCAATTCTATGTCGAAATCATTCTTGTATTGAGTTTTCTCCATTTTGACCTCCACTCATATAAATCAAACATCCACTAAACACTTTGATGGGTATTAGGCTTATCCTCCCACAATCTGAGGGTGACTCTCAGTGCCAACACATCACACTTGTCCTCTTCTTCCATTTTCTTCCTTCAGGATGCACGACCAACTTCAAGATTAAGATTCTTAAGAGTTCCTTAA
>JZKD02S1044365.1:0-13331 GCA_000966675.3 Picea glauca | reverse complement strand
TTTGAACTAATGTGATATATTACATAGAAGGAAACTTAGAATCACACATGTTCTAAGGAGATTGATAGCATATGATATTGAAGTGTAAAATCTATCCCTTCCAAATAAGAATATATAAAATTAAAGTATGCATTTATGCTTTCTGATTTTTGGTGTTGCAAATTGTGATTGTCGAGAAAAAGAAAAGGAAGGGGTTAAAAGAAATTATGATGTATAGTAGTAAAATATTTAATTGAAATCAATTTATGAGTATTGTGATAGATTTAGTAAATAGATTCATACAACTAATGTGCTCTCATACAAATAACTTACTCATACAAAGGTGACATATCCTTTCATGCTATGTTGTTTTATACATTTGGTTTAAAATATAAAATATTGGACCTTTTCTTGATATAATATATTGTTATTAGACATATGATTTACATTGAACACTTTTATGTTAAAAAATAAATATAATTATTTAATATTTTTTTCTTTTTTTAATTAATTAATTTGTTTATTTGATGTAGTTTTTATTATTATTAGCTTTTTTCAATTGCTTATATTTATATTTTATGAGTGAGTATTTTGAGAACTATTTTAAATAATTTAATTTCAATTAAAAAATAATGAGATTTTATATGTTAGTATTTTTATTATTATTTTAAATAATTCAATTTCTCATTTTATTATGATATATAATTTAGTAAATAGATTCAGACAACTAATATGCTCACATACAAATAACTTATTCATAAACTAACTAAATATTAGTATTTAGTTATTTAATACTTCATTATAATAATAAAACTCAACAAATATTAATATTTAGTTATTTAATACTTCATTATAATAATACTTTAGTTTTATTTATTGATAAAATGTATTTAACATCAATCCTTAAAAAAAATAATACTAAAACTAATTTATGTAGAGTAATAATTTATTACTTATAAAATTTACTATAAAATAATGAACTTCTATATACAAAGCATAGTTAACAAAAATTATATAATCCTAAAAAAAAGAGTAATACTAAAACTAATTTATGTAGAGTAATAATTTATTACTTATAAAATTTACTATAAAATAATGAACTTCTATATATAAAGCATAGTTAACAAAAATTATATACAAAGGATAGTTAACAAAAATTGAAAATTGAAATTTATTATTTCTATTTCAACAACCTTAAAAAAATTATTATTGATTTGGGCTCTTAGGCAAGCATTTGGTATTGATTTCGGTTTTTAGGTTTTGAGAAATTTTGTCATATTTTTTTATCCATTTTGACTATTAACCTTTTGAAGATATTATCAATGATATTTTAAAGTAAAATATTGGTAGATAATATATTTTTTTCAAATTTTTCTCTAAATTGTATAATAATTTCATTTGAAATAAAGAATATAAATATATCAGGATAAGATTAATTATCAAAATTTTAAACTTATTCTATTTTAGCTTAATACTCTCAAATTATTAATAATTTTTACAAATTATTTTTGATATCAATAATTTTTATTTCTATTATTAATACTTGTTTATAATAATTATCAAAATTTTAAAATTATAATCATTATGACTAAACAAAAACAAGTGATGAAACCCATATACATGGATGACCTTCCTTCTCACTTCTTCTCACTTGAACAAATATATTCCTTTAATTCTATATTTGAAAATGTATCTTATTAAAATAAATAACTAATAGTTAATTAATATTGTAGAAAGTTTATTGTTCTTTCACATTTAATTAATTAATATTGTAGAAAAGTTAATTGATCTTTCACATTTATTGATTCTATATATATTTTTTTACATAAAACATTATAAATCCATAACAATAAAATTAAAAACATAAATAAACATACACATACCTAATAGATTCTTGCAACATATAAACTCTCATAAATGCAATGATATTTGGGAAGAGCCTTTGTGTGCAAGTTGGGAGGTGCACTGCCCAAAGAGGAGAAAAGACATTTTGAGGAAAGATAATCAAATAGCTACCATAAAAGTGCACCTCCTTCCATATGCATCAATTGCGATATCTTTTCATACTTAACTGGTTAAAATAACAATTATAAAATATAGCAAACAAATGCAGAGCCAATAAATAATAATAATGGAATAATATGGAGAGGAAATCAATGACATTATAAGCCACAACAATAAAATAAAAAAACACAAATAAAAATACATAGACCTAATAGGTTATATAGACCTATTCTTGCAACATATAAACTCCCACAAATGCAATGATATTTGGAAAGATCCTTTATGTGCAAGTTGGAAGGTGCACTGCCCAAAGAGGAGAGAAGACATCTTGAGGAAAGAAAATCAAAGAGCTACCATAAAAATGCACCTCCTTCCATATTGCGATATCTTCTCATACCTAACTTGCTTCTGGCTAAAATAACAATTGGAAAAATTTAGCGAACAAAGGCAGTAGCCAATAAATAATAATGGAATAATATGGGGATGGAATCAATGGCACTATAAAATGAAGCAACTATTTGGAGTATGATAATGAGGACGTTCATAGCGTGGAGCCGCTACTGTGCAAGTATAATGTTGCAGAGAACGATTGGGCTTCTCACACTGTAATTACTATATCTCCAAGTTAGGGCACCGGATATCACTGCGTTCTTCGATATGCTTGCATTGATCCCTTGAACATTCAAAATGAAAGCTAGACTCTGATTTGCAGAGGTGAATGCAACAATTCTTTGCTGGACCGTTATCCTCACTCCGAAAGGTGCATTAATTGAAATCACTGCAAGGGAAGTTCTAATGAAATAGATTGAATTCCAAGAACTATGAAAGCTTACCTTGGCTGGACCGTTATTCTCACTCCCGAAGGTGCATTAATTGAAATCACTGCA
Organism: Picea glauca; assembly: GCA_000966675.3. Taxonomy (NCBI): domain Eukaryota; kingdom Viridiplantae; phylum Streptophyta; class Pinopsida; order Pinales; family Pinaceae; genus Picea; species Picea glauca. The sequence continues at coordinate 10,461 of JZKD02S1044365.1, read as the reverse complement.
AGGGAAGTTATAATAAGATAGATTGAATTCCAAGAACTATGAAAGCTTACCTTGAGAATACTTTCAGTGATTGGACTTGGTCCTCGTGAGGAGAATGAAGCAGCTACAGGCGCAGGCAATTCGTTCTGGGTATAAATTTTTTATTATAGTTGCAACTGCAGACCAGAATATATTAATAAGTCCAATCACATTACTAGTTGATAACTCAATATATTTGTTAAATTATGTTTAGTGGTAATTGATAATTCAATCTAGTAATTTTTTAATTTTAAAAAGTAAACAGTTTAACTGATGTATCTACAAATGACAGAAAGTTATCAACATTAAATAGCATTTATTGATTTGAGTGTAAGACAAAGAATATACGAACATTTTTAATTATCTTTAATTATTAATCATAAAATTGAAATTTGTAATTAAAAAGTTGATTAAACCATCAATTCATTCCAATAGAAGGACGCCTATCCAAACGTTTAAATAAAGTTGAAAATTAAAATTAATAATTCTTTTTAATATAATAATGGGGATATGCAGGTTAATGTCGATAGCGTTTTAGTCTTTTGACAACAACTTATTAGTTCTAGAAAATTGCAATAACGTAGGCGTTTTACTGTAGCGTTTGCGGCGGAATTGAGCCTCAGCTTCTGCAGTCTCTAAATAAATGTTGGAATCTATTATCTATTATCTGTTCATTTTGGGCTTCGTCGAAAATTGTATCGCAGGATTCTAATTTGTGGTTGGTGAGAACACGTGATGTATGCCGAAGAAGTTTTGTACGCCATGCAAACAGGGTGGCCAACTGCGTGTTGGATTAGAAAGCAGACACCACACCGTCACCTTTAAAAATTGCTCTGCGAACACATTTACAGAATCTGTTGGGTTTTGTTTGATCCGGCTTCTTAGCTACGAAGATCAGAGAATTTTGATATTTATACACTTAGTGCCTTATATTGTAACCAGAGGCTGCCATCAGGTTTTAGTCTAATTTTTACTATTATTATCAATAATAGCACTTACTTGTTCTTTTATGAAATGGATTTTGGTATTTGTTTTTCCAATTTTAGATTTGAAGAAAGGTGAAGAAAAGTAGTTGGAGAAGAAGTTTAACAACTTACGTGGCTGGTTTCATAATCTCGCTTTCCTCGTTCTCAAATATCTCAAAAGAGGTCGATTTCATTTATAATTTTAAACAGTAAGAAATATGGTCAATAAGAATTCTCTGTCTCCTCCTTTTAGTGAAGAAATTAATACCCTTTTATCTATTCACATAGTTTAACATTTAAATCCATTCTGTTTCAGCTCTCAAATCCTATAATCTACGTGGACAAATTATATTTTAAATCAAGTAGTTATGGTTCACATGCGATATGCGGAACAGCGCGACTGTTGTTATGTTTATACATACCTCCTATTCAAAGGAGAAAGATCCACAATATCACACCATTATTTTGTCTGCGTTGGGCCGTATCTAAAGAGTAGTAGGAAAGCCATTAAGCTTTCCCAGATAAAAGTAAAATGGAGACTACCGAGAGTTCCCAGGGATCGGTCAGCTCAGGGTTTCTCCACCGTGCTGGAGTTCAAACTAAGAAGAAGAGGTCACGTGGCCGTCCACGCGGTGCTCTACAGAAGACAGCAGCTCCGTGGGGCTTAGGTGCGAATGCCAGCGCAGAATCGGGGCCTCCAACAAAGCGGCCACGTGGTCGTCCACCTGGCTCAGGAAACAGAAACGCTGAGGCCCAGCACCCTATGATGACACGTGGAAAAGCGGAGAGAGTCGCTGCCCTCCAACCGCCATGGAGAGCCGGTATCGCACCTCCAAAACCCAAATCACAGCCCCAGAAAGTGGGTCCCCCAGTCCAAAAGCCCAAGAAAGTGGGTCCCCCACCAAAACAGCCCCAAAGAGTGGAACCCACAACTCAAGAGCTCAAGAAAGTTGGCCCCGCCGCCACACCCCAAAAGCCCGAGAAAGCGAAGACCCCACAACCAAACCAGAAAGCGGGGCCCGTACCCCAACAACCCGTGAAAGCGAAGACACCCGAACGAACCCAGAAAGCGGGCCCCACACCACAACGACCCGAGGAAGCGAAGACACCCCAACGAACCCGTGGAAAGCCACGTAAGGTGGTAGATTCCGAGGTGACTTATTATTACGGCGTACCGGTCATCCCTAGTCTCGTCTTAACGCCGCCTTCACCACCCCAAGTAGCAGAAGTGATTCCAGTTCAGTCAAGGAACAGCTGTTTAGATTCTTCTCACGAAATTTGTCAGCCAACGTCAGAAAGCCCCCAGCCAGCCATTAGCGACAGATGTAGCTCTAACAATGAGTACGTGAAAAAGAGTTTACAGCGACACCTCGCTCCGAGAGCTTACACTGGGTGGAGATAAGTTTTCACCACTATAAATAAAATAATAATATTTTTTAAATAATAATAGCGTGATGAAACGTTTCTATATATAATAATTCCCATGTCATCCATTCTTTGTTACTTGAAAATAGAGGTCGACCAAATGCAGTAGGTATAAAGCAGTTAATACCATTTTAGGTAGTAGGTATAAAGCAGTTAATATCATTTTAGGCACTAGGAATTGGTAGGTTTTTTTGGGTTACTAATCATAGTGTGTTGAAATGGTTTTATTTTAGGATTTGTTTATAATTTTGTGGTGTAGTAGTTTATGATGGTGGTGGTGGCTAATATCGGTTGAGATGAAGATTGGTTTTTAGGGGTAAGAGATTACTTGAATTTTTTTTAAATGTTATTTCGATTCTTAAGATTATTGTAGTTTCATAACTTAGAAAGTTAGTAAAATAGATATTATGATAGATATACCATATCTCTTTTGTTACGAGGTAAAGTGTGATTGAGTAAAAATTAGTTCTTTCCTTCATTTAGATATCAAGTCATAAAAAGTTTTTGTGTGAGAAAAAACATTTAACTTCTTAGAATTAGTTTTTCTTCTTAATCAAAAACTGAAATACTACCACATAAATCAAATTAATTTCATACTCAAATTTATTTAAATACATACTCATATATCCAATTAATTTCCTATTCAAATTTTACTTCAAATACAAACACAAAGATCAAATTAATTTCAATTCAAATTTACTTCAAATTAATACATATATCGTATGGGGAAGTGAGGTAAAACCAAGTTTTTTTTAAAGTTAGGGATTCTATATCCTCGTGAAAGAGTATATCCAACCAACTCAAAAAGCATATCCATCCAATGTAAGAATCAACTTATGGACGTTTTAACCTGCAACATCTCATTAAATTAGAGAAAAATTGAAATATTTAAAAACAATAGAGAATTGTAATTTTAAATGTAATACTCAGTCATTCTCTTCATTGAGGTTGGTTGTAACTTCTTGAAGTTGAAAACCATGATATGAGATATTTAAAATTTAAACATAAATCGATCATATTGAATATTGTAATGCTCACTTATTCTCTTTCATTGAGGTTGGTTGTACCTTTTTGAAGTTGAAAACCATGAATGGACATACTTAAAATTTAAATATAAATTGATCACATTGAGGAAGGATAGACTTATACATATTACTAATTTTAATAAGAGTAATTTTAAATACTATAAAATTTTTATTAATTTTAATTTAGTTGATCAAAATTATTTTCCAGTTTAATGAGTTTAAAAAACATTTAAAGAATTAGTTAATTGATTGATAACAAAAGTTCATAGTCAATACTAATAAATCATTTTAAAAGTGACTTATTAATTAAAAATTAAGTGGATCTTAATGTTTTGTTTGGCAATTAAGACCATCCTAACTATTTTATGACATAAATTTATTCAATTTCATGACTTAATCATTGTGTAAGACATTTTAGTTTATAAACATCATAATGATTTTGGTAATTTAATTTCCATCATATTTGATTATAATTTTTTTTTTAATAATAGTTTGTTTCTTTTTATATCATCATCATCTTTTATAATATATATATATAATTTTGTAACTTTTTAAAAATATATAATTAATATTAATCTCTACTATTTTTCTAATAATTTTATTCTTTCTATATAATAACCTATCACATATGTAATTATAATGAATAATAATTAATATTTTTTTAAAATTTGTGATACAAATGAGATTGAAGATGAACAACATTTCCTTTTAACATCTCTTATCTCTTATAATATAACATGTAATAACCTTTAAATGAATAATACCCTTTGATGATCTCCATGAATAGTCATCATCCTTCTTCCTATATTATTCTTAAGAATAGTATAACATGTAGGATGATGAATATTCTAGCTAAAGTCAAGCCAACACACCCTACTTATTCCAAATAGTCCTTTAACTCTTTTATGTATATGTCAACACACTCTAAAGTCATGCCAACACACCCTACTTCTTCCTCTATAAAAAAGGGTTTTAATTTTTTCCATGACATCAGGGGATTCATAAATATTTTTAATGTAGGAACTTAGGTCCCTTAAGGAAACACTATTATTTTCTTTAGTTTTATTAGGTGGAATTTTTCTCAAGAATTTCTTAAGATTCAACTTAGAGAGGTGTAAAATGTTCTCTTTATTTATTTTTATATAATTTTTTATTTTTATTTTTTGTAATTAGAGCTTTGTACCTATTTTTCTTGTTATATTTTAGGAACTTGTTAGAAGCATCCCTAATGGCTTGTCTAGCAATATTAAACCCTTTATCATACCAGGGTTTATTGTTCTATTTTCCTTCAACATTCTTACTATACAAAACTTTTCTAGCCACAAGATCCCAAAACTTGTACCCTGTCACACCAATTCCATAGTCGATGAATATACATTCCATAGACTTGTTATCTAGCTTTGATAGCTTCTCCTTAGGCACATGAAACACATGCCTCACAACCAAAAACACAAATATGCTAAAGTGATGGATTCTTTCCTATCCATACTTCCACAAGATATCATCCACAAGAGTTGATGTGGGAGACTTGTTAATCAAGTAACATGCAATAGCAACCTCTTTTTCTCATAACTTAGTCTTTGAGATGGATTCACTAAGAATACTCCTATCTCTCTCCATCAATGTTTCGTTCATTCATTCTACAACTCCATTCTGTTGAGGACTATATGGAGTTGTCTTGTGTCTTTCAATGCCATTCTCCTTACAAAACTTATCAAACTCTACAGAAGAAAACTCATTTCCATTATGAGTCCTCAACATCGACCAGTTTGATTTTCCAAGAGAGCTTTAAACTCGTTAAATTGACTAAAAAGCTTAGATTTAGTTCTAATAAAATGTCCCATGTTCTTCTAGAATAATGATAAATGAATAACACATAATGAAAAGTCTTAGAAATCGAAGGAACTTTAATTGGACCAAATACATCAGAATGAATTAATTCCAACAACCCAGAAGATTTTTTAGAACTAGAATAAAATTGAACACATTCTTGTTTTCCATATCTGTAATTCTTGAAAAAATCAAATTCAAGATCACAATCATTCAATCCATCGACAAGTTTTTTTTTTCAAGGCTCATAGGCCCTTCTCACCTATATGGCCCAATCTTTGGTGCCATAACATTGTCTTCTTTGTAGGTAACTTGATTTCTAATGAAAGATATTGTTTAGGCACCCATAAAGCATGACCATCATAAGTAGATATAGGTTCTGATTGTGAAGGTGTAGGTGAGGTGTTGATCCTATATATTTATTTTCTACAAAAATAAATAATTATTTGTTAGGGATTTAATCCCTCACATAGGTAGAGTAATATATTTCCATGTAATAAAGGTCAATATTAATAAGGCCTAACAATAAGGAAGAATAAGTCCAATGTAAGAAGGCCTAATAGAAGCTTCCACTTCTAGAAGGATATTCCTCTAGATGGTTCTTTTGATAGACGTATTTAGTATAAATAGGAGTTGAGGGTATGAGAACTTGTGTCTTGGATATTATTGTAATAGAGCTCTGTTTTACTGGAGGTTGCCCCCTCAAAGAGGCAAGTGAACATTGCTCTCAGTAATCAAAGTGCTCTTTCTGGTGTTCTTCTGGTATCATTTTGATATTATTGTAGTGTTGTTCTGATTATATTGTTGTTCATCTACCATTTATAGCTATTTATTTATGTTCTACATACTTTTTTATATCTGTAATATTACAAGTGGTATCAGAGAAACTTCCTCGGCATAAAATTGTGGGTTAATTTTTTTCAGGGTAGAGACGTATTTCGACATCTTTAAGCTACATAGATTTGTTGTTACGCGCATAAACCCGCGGTCAAGGATTCATACACGTAGAAAATACAAGTGGTACTTAAGCGCATATCTGTTGGCCACCCTTATAACCCATGTTGGTACCCCTTCGAGTGGTAGTGCATCAAATAACACGTGCCTATGGATCGGCCTAGATCTCCTGAAGCCCTCCATAGATAAACCGATCGGTCGCCTGATTTCTATAGTGTCACTGAGAACAACACTCGGGAAGATACTCTCTAGTACCTGGGTAGTCAGGTAGTACGGCTAAGGGCATGGTCTAGCCTCCTTAGTTGGTGCCCTGAGATATTGGGTCAAGTGCTACTGTTGGACCTCAAATGTATACCAGAGAGATATAGCACAGGGAAAAACCTTGTCTGTAGAACCCTTGAATACCTAACCCTTGGGACAGAAACAAAAAAAGAACAGACAATATCTATTGCGGCGCAACTGTGTCTCCTACATTCGAGTTGCATAATTTCTACACATTTATTCCTGTTAGCCATTTGGGAATTTCATCACTATGGTGTTCTTCATATCATAGTAGAATTCCGTAGGAGTAAAAAAAAAAGTTTGGATTATGTTGGCACCATTATTTGAGACCTATTCCGTTGGATTTCTCTCTTCGTCCTTATCCCAGTCATACCTATCATTTTTCAACAAATTTTTTTCTTGTGGACCTGACCCCCTTCCAACACCCTTATTTCAGCTTTACCCCATTGGATTCCACTCGCCTCCCTGATCATTGTGAAACACTTCACCCATAACCCATTTTCTATGTGGTCCCACTTGCCCCTTTTCGTGTTCCCTCGTCATCATGGTCCATACCCGTAGCCAAGACTTGGAAGTTCACTTCACTACCTTGCACTCTAATTTCACAGAAACCCAACAAGAATTACGACAACTCAGTGCCAATATTTCCACCATCAATCAAATGATGCATTCCTCCATCCCCGCCTCAATCACGGAACTCAAAGACAAGCTTAAACAAGACATTACTACCCATGTTTAATCTGTCATTACGATGATCTGTGCCAAGCTCAAAGACAAGCTAAAACAAGACATTACTACCCATCTTGAATCTGTAGCTACTTAGATACGCTAAAAGCATATACAAATGTTCAATTACAACAATAAATTATATGTGGGATCTAAATCCACTACTGCAATAAACGAATGGCATCTCTTAGTCATCAAATGAACTATAGACACTATATTCATCAACATATAAAAAATAAATGGAAAGTAATGGAAGTTGATGAAAAAATCTCAAAGATGAAATTTTGTGTTCAGATATATACTCAACAAATGTCTTAGTACACAATTTGCTTATAATTCACAAAGGTCTAACCACATTCATGAAGACTACTCCTCTCTTCCCCCGTCTTCATTACCATTTTTGAAGTATATATAAAGAAACTACATATTGTTGTAGATCCTAAGAAGATGGATCTGAAAGTCATCTAACAAATCTAAACTATTGTATTTGCAAAAGAATAGACTCCATATTCAAACTAATCTTCAAGTGCCACTCTAGTCATTTTGGAGAAGATCAAGGCCTGCTCGAATCATATTAGCCACTTATAGCATGAATCATCACTGAAAACGTTGAAGAAAAAATCAATAATTGACCAAATCTGCCACCTACAGGGGTTTTCAGCGCTTCATACTGCAAAAATAAAGCTTGAGTTGACAATTGTTGTGTAAACTGTTTTTGTTTCCTTGAGTTGTTTTAAAACAACTTGCATTTGCTCAAATAATTTCTAGGATATTGTTTATGGCCATTTAATCGGGCTGCTATACTATGTTTCTTTCCTTGAGGGAGGAATTTAGTATTCTCCAGTCATCCTCCTTCTTCCTTTAAACTTATAGACCTCTGAGAAAGTGAGCCTGAGCTGTCCACCAGAACGGCTTTAAGTATTTTTGCAACATGATCATGACAACTTGCAAGGAGGGCATGAATACAATAATATCTCTTTGAATGTTAAGACAATGGTCTCATCCTGCTTGAAGGACAAAACACTAGATGAAATAGATGGGATATTGTTTGTGCCCTCAAAAACTCTGGCTAGAGATGCATCCTTCATGGACCTGCAAACTTTTTCTGAAGCAACATATATAAAATAATTAATGGACACAGATATCAAGATCATTAGTAATCTAATGGGTCTTTTTTGTAGGATCACTGTAATCATCATATGTGCTTGTCTTTTTGTAAGTCTATGCTCATAAAGTTGAGTAGTCATCGAGAATTTCTTCATTCTCTTTACACTCCTCCAAGGTTGACAGTTTTTTCACAATAGGGAGCTATGTTGACTGCAAATCAACTTGTACATGCATATTATTTCCAGTGAATTCTAACCTTCTCTTTCTATTATTTTGAGTTTCAATAAAAAAATATTACTGCTCTTCAAGAGAGCAAGAAAACCAGCATCAGATATTCCTGACAGACCACTTAAGATCAAGTTGTTGCAATTGAGGAAAAGTTCTCCCTAGCATAGCCAAGCATCCATTTCCAAAACCTGGACACTCGAAGACTCAAAACTCAAAGACTCAAAACTGGTATTGACGATGTAACAAATGTAGATTCCTTAATCCCCTCACACTTAATCAGTGATATCACTTTCCACTACAATTAGAAAGCACATCGATGATGCCACAAAAATATATTGACTTGCACTCTTCTATACGAAAATTTTCAAGTGATATGGCAACATGTGTGTGCTCTCAAGCCCTCATCAGTCAATGACTCACACTTTTGAATAGATACTTGCTTCAAATTTAGGCAAATTTGTCCAACTACCACAGTACTTGCATCTGTCAATCCCCAACAAGCTGTAACTTAAAAATGTTTAAGCTACTGCAAACCCATCACATACAAAAATGACTTGGTTTTTTCCTTATCATAACACCATGCATTGCTCGGCTCCAGGTGCTATTAATTTTAGCACTTGGGTTCACATATGAACCTGCATATATTTTACCTGTGCATTCTTTAGAGATTTGTAAGATGAAAAGAAAAAACCAAGGCGATGTAATTCATCGTGAGCAGCAGCAAGTTCTCGACGCAAATCCACCTGTGTTGCAATAAGTCTCTTGTTTTCTGAAAGAAACCTTTGGATTTCTTCATACTGTAACTCTATCTCTACCTCTAATGAGCAGGATGAGGTAGAGATCTTGGCCTGTAGGGACTATCACAGATTGGACCTGGACCAAGAGGGAAACCACGTGGATCGCCATTCAGAGCATGGCATGGTAGACGATTTCTTCCAGCCATATGAACCTGAGGATTTCAATATATGTATGGAGTAGGGTTTTGCAATGGCCTCTGCAAAGCGAGCGAGAGAACTCAATACCTCAAACCCATTCTAGTTGTTCTGGATAGATCTGGCAGCTGGAATGTCATGCAATCTCATTTGCCTTCGACACCTGCACATTACACCTGGCAGTATATATCTTCTTAAAAAAAAAAACCTCATGGGACATATCCAACATGTCTCAGAGAATTAGAGGTCTTCATGCTTATATGCGCTGATGCTCCTAAATATAATCGATGAGTTGTGTGGAAGATATTAAGGGCTTAGCGCTTGGCTTTGTGTGGTTTATGTGTTGACAATGGAATTTGGTATGTGTGTTAGCTTAATGTGTGTTATGATTGTGAATCGATATTTTAAAATGATATTAAACATATCACTGCTGCACACACCACACTTATAGACTTTTACATTTTTTAATAAAATATATATAATAATATAATTTCAAAAACTTTGGTTCTGATATTATAAAAATACATATATATATTATAAAAATGTATATATTATAAAAATGAAAGGAGAAATTATATGAATTTGGTAAAACTGATAATTTTGGGAATGCAAATAAAAAACAAAGCTCACATGGTTAATAAAATATATATAATAATATAATTTCAAAAATTTTGGTTTTGATATTATAAAAATACATATATATATTATAAAAATGAAAGGAGAAATTATATGAATTTGGTAAAACTGATAATTTTGGGAATGCAAATAAAAAACAAAGCTCATAGGGTTAATGGTCAAAATTGATAATAAGAGCTGATGAGATTTGATGAAGAAAAAAGCTATGACATAGGCAAACGATAAAAATGATTTGACAATGTAAGCACGAATTTGCTAAAGACGATCAAAATTTTAAAGGAGCGTTTTGAGCGCTAATATGTGGCACACACAGAGACGACATGTGTCAAGCTA
>JZKD02S1044354.1:0-13332 GCA_000966675.3 Picea glauca | reverse complement strand
CATATATCAATATAAAAATACTTTATTGTCTTGTTATTTTTTCAAGAAAATTATGAAAATCCCAGAGAAAAAATGAGTTGATATCCGAAATATGCCAGTAGGAATGTCCAAAAAATTGTACAAGGAGATGGTCAAAGAAATGGACATAATTGCATCGCAAGAGGAGCTATATCAACAACAATGTCCTTCAAATGTATGTAATCATTGAAGTTTTCTATTAGGTACAAATAATTAGTTTAACATTAAATATTAATTTTCAAATATTCTCTTACATAAAAAAAATTAAAAAAATGGAACTCATTCTACACATAAAATTGGACGACAAGGAAGAAAAGGGTTGATAGCAACGTTTGTGAGTAATTGTTATTTCCTTATAACAACTTAAAGGTTTTTTTTGTATATGTTAAGTTGTTTTACAAAAATCATCCTTAAATGTCTTCAAATAGGTGCTAACATACAAACAAGAGCCATTAGAAAATTTGATTGACATTGGGTTAATTAAGGGTTGTGAGTATATGTTGGCATATCAAAAATTAATTGTGGAATTTGTAAGTATAATCTATGTTGTTTTACTTCTATCATTTTATAATTAATGAAACAAAAATAATACTTTATATTCAATCTATGATTTATTATGGGGTATAAAACTTGCAAGAAACAAAGTATGGAACTGATCCAATAGAAGAATTGTTGAAACAAGGCATGCGATTCGATTTTGAACATATGTGTATACTTCATGAGTCAATTCTTGCTTTGCAGGTACGCCACTTTTCAATTTACATTCATGTATATTATTTATTTCAATTTTCATTATTCTCACCAATGTATATAGACTCATTATAGTTTATTTTTATGTTTGTAGATGGAACTTGAAGAAGAACAAAACAATCGAGGCAATCAACCAAACATTCAAAAAAATAACCAAAGGCATGGAAGCAACTCTAGCACTAACAACAGTTCCAATGAAGAATGATGACCAATATATTTGGATATCAATGCAAGATGCAATTTTTATTTTTTTGAAATAACTGCTTGTGAAAATCAAACATTTTTGTTTAATGTAATGGACATAGTGTCCCAATCGAAAGACAAGAGATTACCGATAAGTGTCCCATTTTGTATGACAAAGACCCTCTTATTCATATAACAAAATATGTTTTAATTTATTCTATTGCATTGTCCAATGTCACTGTGAAATGTTACATCATTGATTAAATATATGGATGACTAAATATTATAATGAAGAGATGAAAAAATTGATGATATAACAAATTAATCCAAACATCATATCCAAATTCACTAATCAAAATATAATATATATGTAAATTTTTTTATAAATAATGGAATTAAAAAATAACAATAATTGCACTATCACAAGTTGATGTTTTTCGGTGTATTTTAATTATTAATCTCATCAACGCATTTAATATTAAAACTCATTGGTGCGTTTCATATGAAATGTGCACCGATGGTTTTATGTAATCAATTAGCACTGGTTTCAATATTTATTTAATACCACAAAATTATATTAAAAATTGGCCTTCGGTGCGTTAAGCTTATATGAAGCACCGATGCTTTTGTATTATTAATAAGCACTAGTGCATTTCTGTTATTAATACGCACCGAAGATATTGTGTTATTGATAAGCACTGGGGATTGTCTGTTACTAAAAATAATTGGTTCTTTCTCTTTTTAATGCATTGGAGGGGTTTCCAGGTAACACGTCATTGCATATTATTTTATACAACATCGATGCCTTCTTATTAATAATGCACCAGTGCGTTCTAAAAAGAAATCCCCAGTGCATTATTAACTCCCCCGATGCATTTTACTGTTAAATCCCCAATGCTTATAAGACAAACACCCAGGTGCTTGACGTTAAGTGTACAACACTGGTGTTATAGGTGTATGTACGCACCGGTGTTGTAGGTGTATGTACGCACCGATGCTTGTTCCTTATAAAAACACACCGATTTGTAAACATCCACTAAAAACTTTGGCCGCATATATTTTTTTAGTTATAATCAACTTCTGTTATAGTATCCACAAAACATCCACTATTGAAAACAAATGTTGCAGCGGAAGTTTTTTTGACAATTTTTTCCAATTTTGTAACACTAGAAACCTCCGCTAAAATGTCTTTTCCTTGTAGTGATCTCAATGGATGAGATTCAATCTTGATCCACAAGATCAAGGGGCGTGACTTAATCTCTCATTGATTTCACTTAAACCACTTAAGTGACCCAAACTTTATAAAGTCACTTTTACTCATTAAATAATAAAATACCCCACTTAACTTTATAAAGCTCGGTCACTAGAAAGAGACTTTTGCTTAGTCACTTTTGCAAGTTGCGCACAACCAATGCAAAATTACCTTTGAGATACAAAAACTAACACTCCCTCTTAGCGAGAGAGGTACTTATGGAACCTCCACCAAGATCTGTCTCCAATCCCATCATCTCATCTATTGGTGTAGTTGCTCCCTCTGAACTAGAAGGCTCTTCTCCCTCTGAACTGGAAGTTCGTGATGCTACCTATGTTGAACTCTAATCTGGAGACTTGTCCATTCAAGGAATGCTCCTAAGAGTCTCCTCACTCTCCTGAGCATCGCGTTGTGTCATCTCATGCCAGTTAAGTATCCTGACTATATTGGAAGAAGCTTCATGTTAGAGCTGCCTTTTTCAGTTGTTTTAAATTTTAATTCTTGAAATCAAAGGTTGGCCTTCACTTTTTCTTTTACTTCACCGAAAATATCAGTAGTCCCGTCATGCGAAGTAGCGATGGTCGTTATACTCCTAAGTCAATACTTTTTAATCGATTAAACAAATTTTTTCACTTTATGTACCTCGGGATATCGTGCTTCGAGAGTTACAAGTCACATGGTTTACAAGCCCCAATGCGTGAAGTCGTGAAATGACCTTAAAAGTTTACCCAGGTTAGCACTGAGAGTAAGGTCCCTTCAACCCTAGTTAAATATTGTCAGGGTCTTGTGACTTCAGCGTTCGCTCTTCCCAAAAACCTTACCATTGTAACTCCGATAGGCGAAGTTGCAAGATATTTTCAAAAGTTACCTGGGTTAATGTTAGGGGTGAGTCACTTTAAACCATAGTTAAACGTTGTCAGGGTTTCACGATTTTGGCATTCTCTCTTCCAAAAAGCTATACCTCTATATCCCCGAGTCGCAAAATCATGATATTATTTAAACACTAATTAATTAAACTCTTTATCTGGATTATATTTTTTCTTAACTAGATCGCGTCATCGTGATCTCAGGTTTTAGGGGGTCGAAGGATAGGAGTGAATTCTCCCGATACTACGAACGCCGAAAAGGGGTGATTAAAGATTAAATAAATCTTAATTAAAAGAGTTAAGCCAGAATAATCAGTGCGTTAATGCAAATCTTAAACACGCACAGCCTATGGATAAATTTAAATGTTTTCTACGCTAATTTATGGCACGACTCATCAAAAATTTATGGCATTTATTTTGAAATAAGGTGAAATGATAGGTAAAGATATTGCTTTTACTGCTAAATCTTTCCCTAAAAATGATTTGACCATTCTTCCCACAAGGACGCCGGAGTTTTAAATAGTCAAGATATAGAGTTTTTCTCTCATTGTTTCAAATTTCATTTCTATCTTGCGCAAAGAAGCTTTTCTCATCAGGCTAATTTCTATATGTTTTCACATTTTTACTATCGGAGAGTTAAGTCAAAGTCCTCTATCATGACGCCAAGAAAAATGTCCAAGGCAATTATTGAGAGTCCAGGGCATGGTTCAGATACTGTTTCCGATACTTCACCCTGAAGTATTGATTCTGTCAGAACCTGGTTATACGTCTCTGAGGTTCTTCAATCCGAATTGGTGAACTATTCAGATGATTCCAGTGACAAGGAGAAGGACGATTTGGCCACCAAATACAAAATCGTCATCCAAGACGAGATGCATAAAATAGTGGCAAGACCACGACTCCTACCATATTATGATATGATTCGATGGGCGCTAAATCATGTAGACATCCCGACCAGGACTATTATCAATGAGCAAAAGGTGACCATTGGGACCTTTAGACCAGAACATTTGCAGGCGATGTACCAACTATCACCCACACCAAACTTCGCATACAACGTCGAGCTTCTAGAAGGATTTAAGCAGAGGGAATATGAGTAGTACGGTAGAAACCTATCTAATTTGATCAAGGATTGGGTCTTGCACCCTGCGAAATTCAGGGCGGACAGTAATGGAGTTTATTCAATTTCTTCCTTAGAACTGTAATTTAAATATGTAGCGATGATGACTTGTAGGTTGTATGGGAAGGATGACACCACACATTTTTTCCTCCCATGGGTGCCTCTGATTCATACAGTCACTGAAGGTTGTTCCTTCGACTAGGCCAAACTATTTTCGGACAGTCTAACCAGTCGAATTAAAGAATATTGGACGCAGAGGGAAAACAAAAAAGACGCTTCATTCTTTATGTCCGCATACATCATGAATGCAATTTGTTTCATGACGCCTTTTCCCCTAATGAGTTGGAGTTGGACTCCATCTGAGGCTGAGCCTATCCATGTCTACCATTCAAAACTTTGGGAGGATAAGGCTGCAGACTTCATATACGAGATTTTCAATTGGGTAATGGTGTCGATGCATGTTACCATCTTCGGTAATCCGTTGCCCAGGATTTCAGATAGCATCGCGACCAACTTGAGTAGCATGGACAACTGGTATGTAGAGGCATAATTTTCATACATCAGGGTTTTCGGTGCCTCTATCCCTCCATATGCTTTACCACTATTTATACCAGATAGGTTGGTTTGTCGTGAAATCACTAGGCAAATTGTGATTGGTGGCATAAGCAAAGAGCTTAAAGGATTTTCGAAGAAGGTATGGACACCCTTCCCCATTCATTTGAATACCTATTCTTTATTAGATTTTGGACACGCAAAGGCCGAGGCAGCAGCCTTGGAAGAGATTGAATTGGTCCACATTGAGTTCAAGAAACATGACCCACACAGGGTCATGAGTAATCACATGGCTAGTTGTGGCCTTAAAAGATATGAACACGAAAATTTGTCTCATGATGATATCTTCCGAGGTGCGAGATCCTATGCTGAGGTATTGGGTCGGGTACAAGCCCTATCGCCCGAAGAGATGGTCGATTTTTTCAAATTCCAGGAACATAGGCAGAGTTGCCTTCTTCCTGTCTTACAGGGTAAGAACCCACCAACTTCTGAGGTAAAACAAATGGAAGCCAAGGGATCCAAATATTCAAGACCTAACCGAGAGGAATACTAGGAAAAGAAGAAGTAAGCCGAAGGCCCGAAACAGGAAGCCGGAATCCCCAACCCTCCAAGCAAGCCAGCCTCGGTTGTTACCCCCGGGAAATCATCCAAGCAAATCGACAGTCCCATCACTTCGGTCACTCTACTACAGTCCACACAAGGGATCCCAAATGTAGGATGGATTTTCGGGGAAGAACTAAATCCTATCTCTGTGGAGGAATTTCCGTCGAACGAATTTTTTTGATAAGAAGAGAAAGACAGTTGTGAAACAAGATCTTTATCGGGAAGCAAGCACGGTAGCCAAAAAGTTTAAAATTTTAGCCAATGGAAGAACCATGAAAAAAGAGGAGTTTGCAACTCAGATAGCAGGGACGTTGGGGGATTTTGCTACCACCAACCAATATTTTGTTGGGTCCCTTAAAGAATATTTGAAGCGAAAAAATCGCTTGATCAAAACTTTGGAGGCCAAGCTGACTACAGCAAAAGTAGCTGCCAGAGATCAGACAAACAAAGGTATAGAGTAGGCTAGAGTAGCTGACCAGAAAGATATTGAATGAATCAAATAAGATCTTGAACAATCACAATAGGTGGTATACGCCAGTCGATCTCAGATAGGTCAACAAGAAGAATTGATAGTGCGACTACAGGCTGAATTGAATTTCGTCGAAAACCAGGTGATAGATATCAGGATATTCCAATCCCAGGCCATAGAAATCGGAAGAAGAATGTCGACAGCTCAGCAAGATTTACTTGCTAAAGTAGAAACCATTCAAAGCCACTGCCAACTCATCGATCAAGTACTGGAAAACATCTCCTTAAGAGAAAGAGAAGCTAGGGCGACTCGGGTCGCTTTCCAAGAGGTTGTTATAGCCACCACAAAAAATGAAATGGTCAGCAATTCCAAGATTTCCATCCCGGAGCTGACCCGAGATAGCATCTTGCTGAAGGCATGGGAAAGTGACATATTAGAAGGCAGACAATGAGATAAAGAGGTAAGAAGCTCTTGTGAAGAAACTTTCAGTTTCATAGATGGGAGTTTGTTGGGTCTCGATAATGAAAACAACAATGGGACATTGGGCCAGATCGATATAACCAAACACCTACTCCACATCAAGGAAAACAAGGAAAGAGAGTTAGTTGAAATAGCACAGATAACACAGACGGATATAGTCCAAGTGGATAACTGGCTAATAAAACCAAGTGTACAGTTGTGTGTTGTCAATGCTGAAGACCAACAGGTAGGAGCAAGGTTGGCACAATTGGTGAAGGATTGTTACACTTTTGAGGCAAATGATCAAGTAGAACCTTCCAGGTTGGTAGCCCAGTTGGTGGAGAGGTGTGTCACTTTCACTGAGCAGGCGAAGGGGTAGGTTTCCAGTATCAAATNGGTTGTGAGTATATGTTGGCATATCAAAAATTAATTGTGGAATTTGTAAGTATAATCTATGTTGTTTTACTTCTATCATTTTATAATTAATGAAACAAAAATAATACTTTATATTCAATCTATGATTTATTATGGGGTATAAAACTTGCAAGAAACAAAGTATGGAACTGATCCAATAGAAGAATTGTTGAAACAAGGCATGCGATTCGATTTTGAACATATGTGTATACTTCATGAGTCAATTCTTGCTTTGCAGGTACGCCACTTTTCAATTTACATTCATGTATATTATTTATTTCAATTTTCATTATTCTCACCAATGTATATAGACTCATTATAGTTTATTTTTATGTTTGTAGATGGAACTTGAAGAAGAACAAAACAATCGAGGCAATCAACCAAACATTCAAAAAAATAACCAAAGGCATGGAAGCAACTCTAGCACTAACAACAGTTCCAATGAAGAATGATGACCAATATATTTGGATATCAATGCAAGATGCAATTTTTATTTTTTTGAAATAACTGCTTGTGAAAATCAAACATTTTTGTTTAATGTAATGGACATAGTGTCCCAATCGAAAGACAAGAGATTACCGATAAGTGTCCCATTTTGTATGACAAAGACCCTCTTATTCATATAACAAAATATGTTTTAATTTATTCTATTGCATTGTCCAATGTCACTGTGAAATGTTACATCATTGATTAAATATATGGATGACTAAATATTATAATGAAGAGATGAAAAAATTGATGATATAACAAATTAATCCAAACATCATATCCAAATTCACTAATCAAAATATAATATATATGTAAATTTTTTTATAAATAATGGAATTAAAAAATAACAATAATTGCACTATCACAAGTTGATGTTTTTCGGTGTATTTTAATTATTAATCTCATCAACGCATTTAATATTAAAACTCATTGGTGCGTTTCATATGAAATGTGCACCGATGGTTTTATGTAATCAATTAGCACTGGTTTCAATATTTATTTAATACCACAAAATTATATTAAAAATTGGCCTTCGGTGCGTTAAGCTTATATGAAGCACCGATGCTTTTGTATTATTAATAAGCACTAGTGCATTTCTGTTATTAATACGCACCGAAGATATTGTGTTATTGATAAGCACTGGGGATTGTCTGTTACTAAAAATAATTGGTTCTTTCTCTTTTTAATGCATTGGAGGGGTTTCCAGGTAACACGTCATTGCATATTATTTTATACAACATCGATGCCTTCTTATTAATAATGCACCAGTGCGTTCTAAAAAGAAATCCCCAGTGCATTATTAACTCCCCCGATGCATTTTACTGTTAAATCCCCAATGCTTATAAGACAAACACCCAGGTGCTTGACGTTAAGTGTACAACACTGGTGTTATAGGTGTATGTACGCACCGGTGTTGTAGGTGTATGTACGCACCGATGCTTGTTCCTTATAAAAACACACCGATTTGTAAACATCCACTAAAAACTTTGGCCGCATATATTTTTTTAGTTATAATCAACTTCTGTTATAGTATCCACAAAACATCCACTATTGAAAACAAATGTTGCAGCGGAAGTTTTTTTGACAATTTTTTCCAATTTTGTAACACTAGAAACCTCCGCTAAAATGTCTTTTCCTTGTAGTGATCTCAATGGATGAGATTCAATCTTGATCCACAAGATCAAGGGGCGTGACTTAATCTCTCATTGATTTCACTTAAACCACTTAAGTGACCCAAACTTTATAAAGTCACTTTTACTCATTAAATAATAAAATACCCCACTTAACTTTATAAAGCTCGGTCACTAGAAAGAGACTTTTGCTTAGTCACTTTTGCAAGTTGCGCACAACCAATGCAAAATTACCTTTGAGATACAAAAACTAACACTCCCTCTTAGCGAGAGAGGTACTTATGGAACCTCCACCAAGATCTGTCTCCAATCCCATCATCTCATCTATTGGTGTAGTTGCTCCCTCTGAACTAGAAGGCTCTTCTCCCTCTGAACTGGAAGTTCGTGATGCTACCTATGTTGAACTCTAATCTGGAGACTTGTCCATTCAAGGAATGCTCCTAAGAGTCTCCTCACTCTCCTGAGCATCGCGTTGTGTCATCTCATGCCAGTTAAGTATCCTGACTATATTGGAAGAAGCTTCATGTTAGAGCTGCCTTTTTCAGTTGTTTTAAATTTTAATTCTTGAAATCAAAGGTTGGCCTTCACTTTTTCTTTTACTTCACCGAAAATATCAGTAGTCCCGTCATGCGAAGTAGCGATGGTCGTTATACTCCTAAGTCAATACTTTTTAATCGATTAAACAAATTTTTTCACTTTATGTACCTCGGGATATCGTGCTTCGAGAGTTACAAGTCACATGGTTTACAAGCCCCAATGCGTGAAGTCGTGAAATGACCTTAAAAGTTTACCCAGGTTAGCACTGAGAGTAAGGTCCCTTCAACCCTAGTTAAATATTGTCAGGGTCTTGTGACTTCAGCGTTCGCTCTTCCCAAAAACCTTACCATTGTAACTCCGATAGGCGAAGTTGCAAGATATTTTCAAAAGTTACCTGGGTTAATGTTAGGGGTGAGTCACTTTAAACCATAGTTAAACGTTGTCAGGGTTTCACGATTTTGGCATTCTCTCTTCCAAAAAGCTATACCTCTATATCCCCGAGTCGCAAAATCATGATATTATTTAAACACTAATTAATTAAACTCTTTATCTGGATTATATTTTTTCTTAACTAGATCGCGTCATCGTGATCTCAGGTTTTAGGGGGTCGAAGGATAGGAGTGAATTCTCCCGATACTACGAACGCCGAAAAGGGGTGATTAAAGATTAAATAAATCTTAATTAAAAGAGTTAAGCCAGAATAATCAGTGCGTTAATGCAAATCTTAAACACGCACAGCCTATGGATAAATTTAAATGTTTTCTACGCTAATTTATGGCACGACTCATCAAAAATTTATGGCATTTATTTTGAAATAAGGTGAAATGATAGGTAAAGATATTGCTTTTACTGCTAAATCTTTCCCTAAAAATGATTTGACCATTCTTCCCACAAGGACGCCGGAGTTTTAAATAGTCAAGATATAGAGTTTTTCTCTCATTGTTTCAAATTTCATTTCTATCTTGCGCAAAGAAGCTTTTCTCATCAGGCTAATTTCTATATGTTTTCACATTTTTACTATCGGAGAGTTAAGTCAAAGTCCTCTATCATGACGCCAAGAAAAATGTCCAAGGCAATTATTGAGAGTCCAGGGCATGGTTCAGATACTGTTTCCGATACTTCACCCTGAAGTATTGATTCTGTCAGAACCTGGTTATACGTCTCTGAGGTTCTTCAATCCGAATTGGTGAACTATTCAGATGATTCCAGTGACAAGGAGAAGGACGATTTGGCCACCAAATACAAAATCGTCATCCAAGACGAGATGCATAAAATAGTGGCAAGACCACGACTCCTACCATATTATGATATGATTCGATGGGCGCTAAATCATGTAGACATCCCGACCAGGACTATTATCAATGAGCAAAAGGTGACCATTGGGACCTTTAGACCAGAACATTTGCAGGCGATGTACCAACTATCACCCACACCAAACTTTGCATACAACGTCGAGCTTCTAGAAGGCTTTAAGCAGAGGGAATACGAGCAGTACGGTAGAAACCTATCTGATTTTATCAAGGATTGGGTCTTGCACCCTGCGAAATTCAGGGCGGACAGTAATGGAGTTTATTCAATTTATTCCTTAGAACTGCAATTTAAATATATAGCGATGATGACTTGTAGGTTGTATGGGAAGGATGACACCACACATTTTTTCCTCCCATGGGTGCCTCTGATTCATACAGTCACTGAAGGTTGTTCCTTCGACTAGGCCAAACTGTTTTCAGACAGTCTAACCAGTCGAATTAAAGAATATTGGACGCAGAGGGAAAACAAAAAAGACGCTTCATTATTTATGTCCGCATACATCATGAATGTGATTTGTTTCATGACGCCTTTTCCCCTAATGAGTTGGAGTTGGACTCCATCTGAGGCTGAGCCTATCCATGTCTACCATTCAAAACTTTGGGAGGATAAGGTTGCAGACTTCATATACGAGATTTTCAATTGGGTAATGGTGTCGATGCATGTTACCATCTTCTGTAATCCGTTGCCCAGGATTTCAGATAGCATCGCGACCAACTTGAGCAGCGTGGACAACTGGTATGTAGAGGCAGAATTTTCATACATCAGGGTTTTCGGTGCCTCTATCCCTCCATATGCTTTACCACTATTTATACCAGATAGGTTGGTTTGTCGTGAAATCACTAGGCAAATTGTGATTGGTGGCATAAGCAAAGAGCTTAAAGGATTTTCGAAGAAGGTATGGACACCCTTCCCCATTCATTTGAATACCTATTCTTTATTAGATTTTGGACACGCAAAGGCCGAGGCAGCAGCCTTGGAAGAGATTGAATTGGTCCACATTGAGTTCAAGAAACATGACCCACACAGGGTCATGAGTAATCACATGGCTAGTTGTGGCCTTAAAAGATATGAACACGAAAATTTGTCTCATGATGATATCTTCCGAGGTGCGAGATCCTATGCTGAGGTATTGGGTCGGGTACAAGCCCTATCGCCCGAAGAGATGGTCGATTTTTTCAAATTCCAGGAACATAGGCAGAGTTGCCTTCTTCCTGTCTTACAGGGTAAGAACCCACCAACTTCTGAGGTAAAACAAATGGAAGCCAAGGGATCCAAATATTCAAGACCTAACCGAGAGGAATACTAGGAAAAGAAGAAGTAAGCCGAAGGCCCGAAACAGGAAGCCGGAATCCCCAACCCTCCAAGCAAGCCAGCCTCGGTTGTTACCCCCGGGAAATCATCCAAGCAAATCGACAGTCCCATCACTTCGGTCACTCTACTACAGTCCACACAAGGGATCCCAAATGTAGGATGGATTTTCGGGGAAGAACTAAATCCTATCTCTGTGGAGGAATTTCCGTCGAACGAATTTTTTTGATAAGAAGAGAAAGACAGTTGTGAAACAAGATCTTTATCGGGAAGCAAGCACGGTAGCCAAAAAGTTTAAAATTTTAGCCAATGGAAGAACCATGAAAAAAGAGGAGTTTGCAACTCAGATAGCAGGGACGTTGGGGGATTTTGCTACCACCAACCAATATTTTGTTGGGTCCCTTAAAGAATATTTGAAGCGAAAAAATCGCTTGATCAAAACTTTGGAGGCCAAGCTGACTACAGCAAAAGTAGCTGCCAGAGATCAGACAAACAAAGGTATAGAGTAGGCTAGAGTAGCTGACCAGAAAGATATTGAATGAATCAAATAAGATCTTGAACAATCACAATAGGTGGTATACGCCAGTCGATCTCAGATAGGTCAACAAGAAGAATTGATAGTGCGACTACAGGCTGAATTGAATTTCGTCGAAAACCAGGTGATAGATATCAGGATATTCCAATCCCAGGCCATAGAAATCGGAAGAAGAATGTCGACAGCTCAGCAAGATTTACTTGCTAAAGTAGAAACCATTCAAAGCCACTGCCAACTCATCGATCAAGTACTGGAAAACATCTCCTTAAGAGAAAGAGAAGCTAGGGCGACTCGGGTCGCTTTCCAAGAGGTTGTTATAGCCACCACAAAAAATGAAATGGTCAGCAATTCCAAGATTTCCATCCCGGAGCTGACCCGAGATAGCATCTTGCTGAAGGCATGGGAAAGTGACATATTAGAAGGCAGACAATGAGATAAAGAGGTAAGAAGCTCTTGTGAAGAAACTTTCAGTTTCATAGATGGGAGTTTGTTGGGTCTCGATAATGAAAACAACAATGGGACATTGGGCCAGATCGATATAACCAAACACCTACTCCACATCAAGGAAAACAAGGAAAGAGAGTTAGTTGAAATAGCACAGATAACACAGACGGATATAGTCCAAGTGGATAACTGGCTAATAAAACCAAGTGTACAGTTGTGTGTTGTCAATGCTGAAGACCAACAGGTAGGAGCAAGGTTGGCACAATTGGTGAAGGATTGTTACACTTTTGAGGCAAATGATCAAGTAGAACCTTCCAGGTTGGTAGCCCAGTTGGTGGAGAGGTGTGTCACTTTCACTGAGCAGGCGAAGGGGTAGGTTTCCAGTATCAAATAATGACAAGTGTCTGCCTGTCTATTTTTTGGAATTTGAAGAGCAAAGAAAGGAAGGTGTCTCATCTGCACGAAAGAAGACAAAGAGTAAAAACATTTAATCTCTTATTTTGTAATCATAAACCTTTGAAACAATTCAGATTCTAGCATATAGAAATTTGTATAAATATGCACATTGAAGAAATAAACAGGGTTGGACCTTTTTGTTCGATTGTAATAGAGACTTTCTCCAGTTGAAAATTAATATAAAGCAAATCCAAAGATTCCTGATTCTGTCAAGACTGTGTTATGGTTTTATCTTCTCTGTCACTTTTCCTTAAATTCCATCTCATATATATATGTCTGATGAATGTTTAGTTTCGATTTAGTACAACTACTACTGTGGTGATCAATGGTTTTAGTATTCTAATCATTTGCAGTTTTTCCTCTGTATCGGCTATCAGCAGGTACAAGACCTGTAATTTGTTTAGATTTCTATACATATTTTATGCTTCATCAGCTT
>JZKD02S1044299.1:0-13332 GCA_000966675.3 Picea glauca | reverse complement strand
CATGTACCACAACCATACATCAACATGTACCATCAACCATGTACATACCATGTACCTGTATCATATACCATACCATGTGAAAACCATGCAAATCAACCATGTACATCAACCATGCACATCAATACATGTACCTTATACCATACCATGTGCCAACCATGTACATCAACCATGCACATCAATACCTATACCTTATACCATGTACCATAAGATATGTTGAACAAGTAATGCCAAGAGTGTATCTCAACCAAGTACCATCACCACTAAGAGATGTCTCTTATGCATGTACTACCATATGCCAAGTGTATATCTCAATAATATATCAATATCAACGGTATACCACTAACACAACAACCATACACCTTGTACCAATAAACCAAGAAGTGTACCAACAATGTATCTCACCCAACATGTACCATATACCATGAAATTCCTCTAGTCATATGCCTCAAGCATTCTCCTCAATATCACAAAGATGTAGTCTCATAACACAATATGACAAGCCTCAAGTATATTCCAATACCCCAAAGATGTGCCTCTAACAATGAACCATAACAACCATATACTAAGTACCAAGAGTGTGTCTCAAACATGTAACAATCTTACCTCAACCATGTACCATCAAGGGCCTCCAATACATACCTTAATCATGTGCCATATCATCCAAGGTTCAAGCCTCAAACAAATACATAAATGACATACCTTTAGTCATGAGAACCTATAAAATGAAGACCTGGGAACTTGCTTCAAACTCTAGAGACCCAGAATCTTCATATTCTCAAGTTTTTATGGATTTAACCTCATGTACATGCCCTATTATATTGTTATCCCACGTACGTACACACCCTATTATATTGTTAACCCGTGTATGTACACACCCTATTATACTATTAGCCCGTGTACACCTAAAAAACTAGGGTTTTCTCAAGTTCTGCAACTTTGAAACTTTCGTCCCTTCAGACCTTCGCTACGTCAGAAAAATGCTGCCACATTCAACCTCAAAAATACCATAGATAAACCATAAAAATTCACTAAACCACTCATTAAACCATAACAATTCACTAGATAGATGTTCAATATAAGTGTGTGTGTATGTGTTAATAAATGACGCCATGAGGTGTATTTATACAAGTGATAGGTAACTCCCCTCCTTACTTTAGGCCTTCTAGGGTTTTCTTGTTACAACAACTTTACCCTTTTATCAACCAACTAGGGGTTTCTTGACCACTCTTTGGGGCTTCCAACTTCGCAAGACCATATCTCCCTAACCGTGAGGAACTATGTGACATTCCACATATCACTGGAAATGACATGATGATTATTATCCATATATGAATGCCTTAAATTCATTTAATCAATCTTTTAATTCCATATTCTGCATTCATCATTTCTACTGGAATATGCTACCACAATCATTCAAATGTATCTAACACAACTCACCATTAATCTCGACCATACAAATGATAATAAACTATCCAATGATATAGTCCACATAACTTGAACTCTCCAAGGGTTGACATCGCTATCCATGGTCACTCTCCAAGGGTTGAAATCAATGAAAACCAACTGTATAAACCATCTTTCCATAAATATAAACCAATTGTCCAACAATCCCCCCCTTTAGAATTGATGGCAACACCAACATTGATGGAAACACTTAGACATGGAAACACTCATGCTCAAACTATGTTTGTGACCATCACTCCTCATGAATGTTTCTCACTCTCCCCCTTTAAAATCAATGTCAAAGGATATCTCTATGGGTATCTCTCCCCCTTTGGGGTTTCTCCCCATTATTGAACTCTCCTTGGGGATATTTCCCTTATCTGCAGTACCTCTATCTCTCCATCGTCATGAGTTTATTTATATCTCACCCTTTGAAAAATGATTAACTCCCCCTGTCGATATGTCTCCTCCTGACACTATACCTTCTCTAACCAATCATGGGAAAAATAACAGCTCCCCCTGTCTGCATGTTATTGATATTCCTTTATGGATTCTCTCTCTCTGATGATTTTTCTTCTCTTCAAGATGTAGAGCTACCTGTGAAATGTTTCCTTTCCTCTCTTCCACTATTGTTTATTTTTCATCGGTGCTTCCTCATGTAATTCACTGACATATATAAAAAGTGAGGATGAACTTGACATATGGTCTCTACGTCTTGTGAGGTAGTAGATCCTAGGCTATACTTGTGCCACTAGACCTTCACTTGATTAAAATAAAAAATAAATTGATGCTATTAGTACATCAGTTATGGATACCCCTATTTAGTGGATCCCAATTGTGTCCAATCTCAAATTTTATCACCACTTGTGACTGAATTAATTTTAAGACACATTTCTCTTACATATTTACTCCTCCCAAGCTCCATATAGGATCCCCATGTTTAAAGTATAGGATGTTACTTTGACTACCAATCAAAATCTTAACTCACTATTGGTTTTATTTTTAAGTCATATAGATTAGGTCTTGACAAGGTAATGTTGAGTATATGATTATCTTCTTCATAGTAGAGGAACAATATGTTCTCTACTAAAAGAGTATCACAAATCACATACATTCTTTGAAGGGCACCATGTCTATCATGTCTTAGTGAGCATATCCAAATCAAGAATATGTTTCTTACTAGGGTCCATTCGATAGTCTACAATTACTTGTATTTAAGGACTTATTTTCTCACAATTACTCTTCATATTGTTGGAATACTGAGAAGGGGGGGGGTGTGAATCAATATGAGCACTTTATAACACTTTTAACCACAATATATATTCTTTCACTTTAAGAACAATGTTCAAGAGTTTATCATCAATTTATCATATATGTTTGTATTCAATATATCATGAACATATAATCATAAGCAACATCACATCAAATAAACAATACACCAGTATTTACGTGGAAACCCAAATGGGAGCACATAATTCTTCCTTATATATATCAATAATTTATTCATAGGAAGCAACAACTTCCAAATTATCTAGCTGCAACTGGAAGGAGGTTCCAAGCTACTATTCTCATTCTCCAACCTGAAGGAATCTACAACTCTCTGAATTCTCTGGCTCCAACCAGAAGGAGGCTACAACCCCCTGATTCTTAGGCTCCAACCTAAAGGAAGCTACAACTCCCTAATTCTCTGAATCCAACCAGAAGGAGGATAAAACCCCCTTTCCTTTCCCCATTCTGTCGCCCTGAAATATAAGTGTAGAACAACTATCACAACCACAATCACTACCACTGTCACTGCCACTATCACTATCACTATCACATCAACCTATAACATGTCAACCTATGACTGTATCCAACATGTCCAACCTATCCCTATCACTGATACTCAACCAGATCCTCTCACATGGTCATATACCAAGGAAACCTCTCAACTAGATTTCCAACATCACCAATAGATTCCTTGACCAAGCATGTACCAAACCATCAACCTGCATCATTCCAAGCATCAACCGTGTATCACAACCTGTACCACAACAAGTGCATCAACCATGCACCACACCAAGGAATGTGCTAATACAAATATGTGCCTCTAACAATGAACCATAAAATCCATCTACCAAGTACCAAGAATATGTGTTAAGCATGTATCAATATCACCTAAACCATATGCAACCATGTACCATGTACCACAAAGGTTCCAAGACATGCCTTAATCATGTGCCATACCATCCATGAGACACGACTCAAAAAAACACATGTAAAACATACGTTTACTCATGAAAAGGACCTGGTGCATATCATCTCAGATCAACAAACCTTTCTTAACTTCAGAATCAACAAGATGACACCTTCTTCGATCATTTTCAAAATCATCCTCTACTTGCTCCAAACTGACCCGTGGATATCTTCTACTTTCTCCATTGTGACCCACGAATGTTCGCTACTTTCTCCACTGTGACCCACGTATATCCGCTGCTTTGTCCATTGTAACCCACAAATGTCCACTACTTTTCCCACTGCGACCCGTAGATGTCTGCTACTTTTTCCACTGTGACTTGTGGATAACTTCATAAACTAGGGTTACTCATGTTTGTTGCAACTCTGAGACTTTCATGTTCAACCTTCCTTTGCTACCTTATAAAAATGTCGTCACAAACTAGCCAAAAGATCACAATACTAGACCATAAAATTCACAAGATAGATATTCAATTATAAGTGTGTGAGTGTACTTATGAGAAACTCCTTGAGTTGTCTATATACTTTTTCATAGTAACCTCTCTCCTTAAACTTAGGGGTTTCTATAATTTCTTGTTACAACAACTTTACTCTTTCATTCATTGACTTGTAACCAACTAGGGGTTTCTTGACCACCCTTCGGGGCTTCGAATTTTACAAGGCCATATTTCCCTAACCGTGAGGAACCACATGGTGTACCACATATCACCGGAAAATGAATGATAAGGACTATCCATCTATGAGTGTCATACCTGCACTTTCATTTTCCTTCATTTCCATATTTCTCAACCAACTTTGGGTCCCATAACCACACCTTTGAGGCTTCATGTAGGATTCTTCAAATGTAGCCAACTAACTCATCATCAACCTTGATCATACAAATGTCAATCAATTTTCCAACAATATTATCGACATATCTGAAACTCTTGAAGGGTTGACATCGTTATCTAAGGGTTAACACCAATGAAAACCAACTTTCCAACAATCTCACTCTTTCACATTGATGGCAACACCAACATTGATGGAAAAATTCATACTGCAATTATCATTCTCCAACTGTGACCATCGCTCCTCATCAATGTTTTTCTCTCTCCCCCTTTGACATCAATGGAAAAGGGTATCTCTCCTTGGGAATGCTCCCCCTATCTTCATGCCTTTTTTTTTGTCTTCACATGACAATCCAAGTTCCTCTTCTCTCTAACAAAGAGTGACTCCCTTTGGGGCTTCTCCCCCTGTCTTCATGCATCTATTCTTTCTCTTTGTTTCCATGTCTTTTTTCTTTCTCTCCTTTTTTGACAAAAGATAACTCCTCCTGTCTGCATGCTACTAATCTCCATTTTTGGATGTCTTTCTCTGATGATTTCTCTTCCTTTTACTTTTATGCAAGATATCGTGTAGATCAATGTACAAGGCTACATGTATATGTTTCCTTTCCTCACTTCTAGTGTTTCTCATTGTACATTGTTGCTTCCTCTTGAAATTCACTGACATATAAAAAAAAACATTCATTACTTGATTTATTCAATCACTTGTCATGTTCACTTGACCACATTGTTTAATGATTTCTTTCTGATGATATAACTTCTTCTAACAGTTCTCTTTCCCTATTATGTTGTTCCTTTCACTGTGTTTCCTTTCTGTGACTAACTGATTCCACTGATTCCAATTTTAAATATGTTGCAATTCATCTAACCCATATTTCTTGTACCTACTAAGCATCTCACGAATCCATCTCTATCCATATGTCACAAACTCTTCATAACCTTGCTACTCAACTGTCCATAATGTTGACCCATCTATCACTGAACTATCATGAAGGATTCACTTGAATATGCTACAATTGATCATCACATGTTCATGTTTATCATACTAAGTCAAATATGTCCACTAATATGATCTATCTTCTCATCAAACTCAACATGTTTGGAACAACTTGCACTAAATATATCCATGCCTCAATACATACATTAAATACAATCATAAACTTATGTCTGCCAACTGATACATGCGTGGGAACAATACTTCTCAACTGATCAATCTGTTACTTTGTACTTATCNTGTGTGTATGTGTTAATAAATGACGCCATGAGGTGTATTTATACAAGTGATAGGTAACTCCCCTCCTTACTTTAGGCCTTCTAGGGTTTTCTTGTTACAACAACTTTACCCTTTTATCAACCAACTAGGGGTTTCTTGACCACTCTTTGGGGCTTCCAACTTCGCAAGACCATATCTCCCTAACCGTGAGGAACTATGTGACATTCCACATATCACTGGAAATGACATGATGATTATTATCCATATATGAATGCCTTAAATTCATTTAATCAATCTTTTAATTCCATATTCTGCATTCATCATTTCTACTGGAATATGCTACCACAATCATTCAAATGTATCTAACACAACTCACCATTAATCTCGACCATACAAATGATAATAAACTATCCAATGATATAGTCCACATAACTTGAACTCTCCAAGGGTTGACATCGCTATCCATGGTCACTCTCCAAGGGTTGAAATCAATGAAAACCAACTGTATAAACCATCTTTCCATAAATATAAACCAATTGTCCAACAATCCCCCCCTTTAGAATTGATGGCAACACCAACATTGATGGAAACACTTAGACATGGAAACACTCATGCTCAAACTATGTTTGTGACCATCACTCCTCATGAATGTTTCTCACTCTCCCCCTTTAAAATCAATGTCAAAGGATATCTCTATGGGTATCTCTCCCCCTTTGGGGTTTCTCCCCATTATTGAACTCTCCTTGGGGATATTTCCCTTATCTGCAGTACCTCTATCTCTCCATCGTCATGAGTTTATTTATATCTCACCCTTTGAAAAATGATTAACTCCCCCTGTCGATATGTCTCCTCCTGACACTATACCTTCTCTAACCAATCATGGGAAAAATAACAGCTCCCCCTGTCTGCATGTTATTGATATTCCTTTATGGATTCTCTCTCTCTGATGATTTTTCTTCTCTTCAAGATGTAGAGCTACCTGTGAAATGTTTCCTTTCCTCTCTTCCACTATTGTTTATTTTTCATCGGTGCTTCCTCATGTAATTCACTGACATATATAAAAAGTGAGGATGAACTTGACATATGGTCTCTACGTCTTGTGAGGTAGTAGATCCTAGGCTATACTTGTGCCACTAGACCTTCACTTGATTAAAATAAAAAATAAATTGATGCTATTAGTACATCAGTTATGGATACCCCTATTTAGTGGATCCCAATTGTGTCCAATCTCAAATTTTATCACCACTTGTGACTGAATTAATTTTAAGACACATTTCTCTTACATATTTACTCCTCCCAAGCTCCATATAGGATCCCCATGTTTAAAGTATAGGATGTTACTTTGACTACCAATCAAAATCTTAACTCACTATTGGTTTTATTTTTAAGTCATATAGATTAGGTCTTGACAAGGTAATGTTGAGTATATGATTATCTTCTTCATAGTAGAGGAACAATATGTTCTCTACTAAAAGAGTATCACAAATCACATACATTCTTTGAAGGGCACCATGTCTATCATGTCTTAGTGAGCATATCCAAATCAAGAATAAATTTCTTACTAGGGTCCATTCGATAGTCTACAATTACTTGTATTTAAGGACTTATTTTATCACAATTACTCTTCATATTGTTGGAATACTGAGAAGGGGGGGGGTGTGAATCAATATGAGCACTTTATAACACTTTTAACCACAATATATATTCTTTCACTTTAATAAAAATGTTCAAGAGTTTATCATCAATTTATCATATATGTTTGTATTCAATATATCATGAACATATAATCATAAGAAACATCACATCAAATAAACAATACACCAGTATTTACGTGGAAACCCAAATGGGAGCACATAATTCTTTCTTATATATATCAATAATTTATTCATAGGAAGCAAAAACTTCCAAATTATCTAGCTGCAACTGGAAGGAGGTTCCAAGCTACTATTCTCATTCTCCAACCTGAAGGAATCTACAACTCTCTGAATTCTCTGGCTCCAACCAGAAGGAGGCTACAACCCCCTGATTCTTAGGCTCCAACCTAAAGGAAGCTACAACTCCCTAATTCTCTGAATCCAACCAGAAGGAGGATAAAACCCCCTTTCCTTTCCCCATTCTGTCGCCCTGAAATATAAGTGTAGAACAACTATCACAACCACAATCACTACCACTGTCACTGCCACTATCACTATCACTATCACATCAACCTATAACATGTCAACCTATGACTGTATCCAACATGTCCAACCTATCCCTATCACTGATACTCAACCAGATCCTCTCACATGGTCATATACCAAGGAAACCTCTCAACTAGATTTCCAACATCACCAATAGATTCCTTGACCAAGCATGTACCAAACCATCAACCTGCATCATTCCAAGCATCAACCGTGTATCACAACCTGTACCACAACAAGTGCATCAACCATGCACCACACCAAGGAATGTGCTAATACAAATATGTGCCTCTAACAATGAACCATAAAATCCATCTACCAAGTACCAAGAATATGTGTTAAGCATGTATCAATATCACCTAAACCATATGCAACCATGTACCATGTACCACAAAGGTTCCAAGACATGCCTTAATCATGTGCCATACCATCCATGAGACACGACTCAAAAAAACACATGTAAAACATACGTTTACTCATGAAAAGGACCTGGTGCATATCATCTCAGATCAACAAACCTTTCTTAACTTCAGAATCAACAAGATGACACCTTCTTCGATCATTTTCAAAATCATCCTCTACTTGCTCCAAACTGACCCGTGGATATCTTCTACTTTCTCCATTGTGACCCACGAATGTTCGCTACTTTCTCCACTGTGACCCACGTATATCCGCTGCTTTGTCCATTGTAACCCACAAATGTCCACTACTTTTCCCACTGCGACCCGTAGATGTCTGCTACTTTTTCCACTGTGACTTGTGGATAACTTCATAAACTAGGGTTACTCATGTTTGTTGCAACTCTGAGACTTTCATGTTCAACCTTCCTTTGCTACCTTATAAAAATGTCGTCACAAACTAGCCAAAAGATCACAATACTAGACCATAAAATTCACAAGATAGATATTCAATTATAAGTGTGTGAGTGTACTTATGAGAAACTCCTTGAGTTGTCTATATACTTTTTCATAGTAACCTCTCTCCTTAAACTTAGGGGTTTCTATAATTTCTTGTTACAACAACTTTACTCTTTCATTCATTGACTTGTAACCAACTAGGGGTTTCTTGACCACCCTTCGGGGCTTCGAATTTTACAAGGCCATATTTCCCTAACCGTGAGGAACCACATGGTGTACCACATATCACCGGAAAATGAATGATAAGGACTATCCATCTATGAGTGTCATACCTGCACTTTCATTTTCCTTCATTTCCATATTTCTCAACCAACTTTGGGTCCCATAACCACACCTTTGAGGCTTCATGTAGGATTCTTCAAATGTAGCCAACTAACTCATCATCAACCTTGATCATACAAATGTCAATCAATTTTCCAACAATATTATCGACATATCTGAAACTCTTGAAGGGTTGACATCGTTATCTAAGGGTTAACACCAATGAAAACCAACTTTCCAACAATCTCACTCTTTCACATTGATGGCAACACCAACATTGATGGAAAAATTCATACTGCAATTATCATTCTCCAACTGTGACCATCGCTCCTCATCAATGTTTTTCTCTCTCCCCCTTTGACATCAATGGAAAAGGGTATCTCTCCTTGGGAATGCTCCCCCTATCTTCATGCCTTTTTTTTTGTCTTCACATGACAATCCAAGTTCCTCTTCTCTCTAACAAAGAGTGACTCCCTTTGGGGCTTCTCCCCCTGTCTTCATGCATCTATTCTTTCTCTTTGTTTCCATGTCTTTTTTCTTTCTCTCCTTTTTTGACAAAAGATAACTCCTCCTGTCTGCATGCTACTAATCTCCATTTTTGGATGTCTTTCTCTGATGATTTCTCTTCCTTTTACTTTTATGCAAGATATCGTGTAGATCAATGTACAAGGCTACATGTATATGTTTCCTTTCCTCACTTCTAGTGTTTCTCATTGTACATTGTTGCTTCCTCTTGAAATTCACTGACATATAAAAAAAAACATTCATTACTTGATTTATTCAATCACTTGTCATGTTCACTTGACCACATTGTTTAATGATTTCTTTCTGATGATATAACTTCTTCTAACAGTTCTCTTTCCCTATTATGTTGTTCCTTTCACTGTGTTTCCTTTCTGTGACTAACTGATTCCACTGATTCCAATTTTAAATATGTTGCAATTCATCTAACCCATATTTCTTGTACCTACTAAGCATCTCACGAATCCATCTCTATCCATATGTCACAAACTCTTCATAACCTTGCTACTCAACTGTCCATAATGTTGACCCATCTATCACTGAACTATCATGAAGGATTCACTTGAATATGCTACAATTGATCATCACATGTTCATGTTTATCATACTAAGTCAAATATGTCCACTAATATGATCTATCTTCTCATCAAACTCAACATGTTTGGAACAACTTGCACTAAATATATCCATGCCTCAATACATACATTAAATACAATCATAAACTTATGTCTGCCAACTGATACATGCGTGGGAACAATACTTCTCAACTGATCAATCTGTTACTTTGTACTTATCCTATCTGACTACTCTAAATATGTCTCTATAAATACTTCATACTTCTCGAAAGATGGTTCTCTAATTTGTAGTATCTACTGCATGGAATCCCCCTGTTCAACATACATATTTACTAGAAGTCTCCAAGACGAATGGCTCAGAAAAATACCCACTCTAATGTAGAGTAATATTCCTCTTCATCTGCAGACTCCTAATCTCTCTAAACTTTGACTTCTTCCTTTCTTCAAGTGGATTGATGTCACACTACAATTCCTGAAAGTAAAATCTCTTGAACCGGTTTGTTATTCACACGTTCTTCTTTTCTTTCTTGTACTAATGAAAATCCTGTGATCTCTAGGACTTGGTCTTTATTCACCTATTCTTCTTATTTTTCATTTCTTCTCCAAATATTCTTGTATTTTACATATTCCTTTTTTCCTGTAGATATTTCTTGATCTCGTACTATTGCCAATCCTGGGAGTATGACTTCTAGGTGTCCTTCATTTATCTAATCTTCCTTTACATATTCATTTTTTCTTTTCCACACTTTCTTATATCTGATATCAGTGTTATCTTTCATAGAAGTATCCATCATGATTCTATAATCACAAGTTATGTGTCCATATTTATGGAATTTGTAACATTCAATGTCCTATGGGGCCACATAAGATTTTCTTGCTTGAACATTTCTTCCATTAGCCCTGCAATCTGCAACTTTATGTCCAAAGTTAGTACAATAAAAACAATAACCATAAAAGAAATTTACATACCTGGGAGTGAATGATATTATTTATGGTATAGTCCTTTTCAATTCCTACCTTGGATTATCATGATCTTTTTTTGGATCCCTTCATTATGGTTGAATTTTCTTTATTGCGTGAATGTGGTAGGTTTTGTTGAAGATGTATCTCTATTATACTCATTCTTCTTTGATTCTGGCTGACCAGGATTCCTTCCCTTGAGTACTTCTGAATAACTATTACTCTTTTCTTCATTCTTCTTTTCTGGAAACTTAGAGTGCTTCTCTTCAACATTCTCTATTGATGATGTGGATGTTTCTATCTCTTCATCGTTCTTGTTGAGCTTGATGATTTTGGCTCTTAATGTGACAACTTATTATTCAAGCTTCTCAACCTATTCTTATTTCTTCATCATCTGACTCTTCATTACTTCTTCTGGTCACTTTTCTTCTTCAAGTCGGATCTTCAAGGAGATGATTTTATTTTCAAGTCTTTTCTCTTCTTGACCAAATTATGCTTCAAGGTGGTTTAGGTCCTTAGTTCTTTCCTTGAGATGATCTTTCAATATCTTCTCTCTCTTTTCTGCTCCCTCCTTTTGTGATACTATTTTGGCTTCCATGTACTGCTTCTAACTCTTGAGTGTTTCTTCAATTTCTTTGGCTTATTTCAACCGATCTTGTAAACATGTAATAATATGATGTACTCCTTTTGATATTTGAGGACATTCCTTTAGCTTAATCAATTCTTTCTTGAGGAACTAGTTTTCCTTCTTTGCTTTGCTTAGTTGAGTGAAGGCATAGTTAAATTCTTCCTCAATATCCACTCCAGACTCTGCTTCTTCTAAGTTTGTCTAACATGATGAGAATATTTCTTCTTTTCATGTACATGTATCTTCTTTATCAATCTATGGCTCTTTGATGGGAGAAGAATATATATTTTGTAGCTTATCCCCAAGTTCTTTAGTTGATGAGCATTTACCCACTTTGTCTTTTACTGAATCATATAGTCCTTCCAAAATGAAATCCATTACTATTGTGTTGTTCTTATTTAATTTATTATTGGATGTAGTCTTAGGTTTCTTTGTACATCTTGTCAAAACCGATTTGCAAATATCATATCCATGTTCCCTTAAAACAAATTTCATCCTTGAGCTCCAATACTCATACTCTAGACCACTCTGACCATCAAACATTGGTACTCCATTCACACTACACTCCATGATCTACCTTCCAGTGGTTAAGTTGTTTCCTTGAAGGAATTGGCTCTGAAACCAATTTTTGGAATACTAAGAGGGGGGGTGAATCAGTATGAACACTTTATACCACTTTTAACCACAATATATAGTATTTCACTTTAACAACAATATTCAATATTTTATCATCAATGTATCATTTAATTTTGTATTCAATATATCATGAGCATATAATCATAAACAACATCACATCAAATACATAGTACACCAATATTTATGTGGAAACCTAAATGGGAGAAAACCACGAAATGATTTCTTATACATATCAAGAATACATTCATAAGAAGCACAAACTTCCAAATTCCCCAGCTGCAACTGGAAGGAGGCTCACCCCCTATTCTTAGGCTCCAACCTGAAGGAAGATACAACTCCCCAAATTCTCTAGATCCAACCAAAAGGAGGATACAACCCCCTGATTTTCAGGCTCCAACCTGAAGTAAGCTACAACTCCCTGATTCTCGACTCCAACTAGAAGGAGGCTACAACCCCCTTTCCTTTCTCTGTCCCGTCACCCTTAAATATAAGTGTAAACCAACTGTCACTACCACAATCACTGCCACTATCACTTCCATTGTCACTATCACATAAACCTATAACCTATCAACCTGTCACAATATCCAACCTGTCCAACATGTCATTGTCATCGATGCTCAACCAGATCCTCTCACATGGATCATATACCAATGAAACCTCTCAAATAGATGTCCAATATCACCAACACATTCCTCGACCAATAATGTACCAAACCATCAACCATGTACCGCAACCTATACCACAACAAGTGCATCAAATATGCACCAACACCTGTACCAAACCATGCAACAACACCTATACCAGACTGTGCATCAACCATGTACATCAAGTTGTATCATACCATGTACATCAACCTATACCATACCATGTATCAACCGTGTACCATACTAAGTACATCAACCATATATCATATCATGTACATCAACCATGTGTCTTAAC
>JZKD02S1044298.1:187205-205041 GCA_000966675.3 Picea glauca | reverse complement strand
TTTTGTATATCATTAATTTCAGCTCTGCTTGGGTTGGGTCTCCTTTTTGTGTATTGGAGATCATTGTGTATATATTAACGTTGTCAATTTTTCTTGGTAAATTTTAGCTTTATTGTATGAAGTGGAATGGGTGGTATTTTTAGCAGTAGGAAATTTTTAAAGAATCTTGAGTTTGGGTTACAAAGGTCCCTTTATGTATTGATTTTTTGAATCCCAACGAGTACCAAAAGAAGATGTTCTTCTCCTTTTTTCTATGAGACAATCAAATTAAAAATGGCATTTTAATAAAAGTCAACGATTAAAAATTATAACCAAATAAGAAGAACTAGTGATGTACTGGTGATGCGGAAGAAACTCGATCCACTCGGTCAACTACTGGCAGTGACCTAGAAAACAAGAAGGGGCCTCCAACGGGCTTTGCAATGAGCATTGAACTACGTCCACAATTGCTGCATCGCGTTAGGGATGGTGTCCCCAGAATTAGGGCACCCATTTACCTTAGTATGTTTGAATTCCACAACAATTTTCATGCTCATGGCAATCAAACCTAGTGATTCCAAGAACAAGCAAAATCTCAGAAGGGTTGTCTGCATATGATTCATCATCAACCCACATCTCAGAGTAAATAATTGTCGCGATGGATAATCGAGCCACATGTTTATTTTCCATGGAGTCATGCATGTGAGAGTTCTAAAATCTAATCCTTTGATGTTTCTAGAGTTTTACCTGCAACTTCAGTAAGCGTTCACTGAGACAGTTACCTGAAGTTCTCTTAGGTCCTGAATAGCATTTGTAGTAAGTCTCGCAAGGCAGGTGGCCGCTTAGGGTAGTTTTGGGCGTTGGACTATTTGAAGGTTCACGGTGGTAGCCTTATTGGGTTCACATAAAAAGGTTTTTTGGGTTCACATAAGGAGGTTTTCTAGGTTTGCATAAGTATCTCTTCTGGGTTCTCATAAAGTGAGTTTCTGGGTTCATGCTGAGATCGCAAAGAGAAGCAACTGGCAAAGGCAGAAGCGCGAGACAAGTTGATTTTCAAGATTCATTCTCCATCGGAGGAAGCCTCTGAGTTACAAATGGTATCAGAGCCAACACCATTTTTACCCCGGGTATGATAACAGACTTCTCACTCTGTTATTTATTCTGTTGTTTAAAGCAATTTAACTCTTGAAAGCTGTATCAAGAGTCTCAGGCCTTTGAAAGACAAGGTTTCCACTCTTGTGACTTTCCAAAAGCCGTATCATAAGTCTCAGGTCTTTGAAAGACAAGGTTTCCACTTCTGCGACTTTCCAAGTTTTAACTAGTTATTGCCTGAGCAGTCGACCAAGAGCCTATTCGACATTCTTTCACTCCAGTGTGAAGAACTAGAATTAAAAGCCCTGCTTTCCTGTGTAGTAATAGTTTAAACTTTCACTATGGATGCATTCATCTCTTTCCGTATAAATTTGAATGTTGAAGATCTTAGTGCTTCAACTTCTGAAATTCAAAACTGTCTCATGATTCACTATATGCCTACCATAGAGACTTTAGATCCAAGACTTCAAGACATTTACAAAATAATGAGACCACCAGGAACCCCTAGATATGGTCTAGGGTATATAGAGCAACGTGATCAGATCATACCTGATTGTAGATTCAACAATCCCTTACCTACATCCATGCAAAGACCATCTATTGATGAAATCCACAAATTTCATTCAATCATGACAGGTTGTCCAAAAAACACTATTGAGGAAGCATGGATTAAGAAAATGCTAAATTGGGATTTGTTTACCCATCCTGAAACATTTGAATTCAATCTTTCTACTTCAGATGAAGAAAAGGCTAGTCTATCTCAAGACTGGCAAACATTTATTACTGAAAATGAACTATGGATTTCTTTTTATGAATGGAAAAAAAAATCTCAAAATCTAACAGTT
The DNA here is from genome assembly GCA_000966675.3 of Picea glauca. NCBI lineage: Eukaryota > Viridiplantae > Streptophyta > Pinopsida > Pinales > Pinaceae > Picea > Picea glauca. Next base: position 203,125 of record JZKD02S1044298.1, on the reverse strand, counting down.
CAGATGATGGAAGGATGGAAAGAAGTATCTTCTCGACATGAATGGAAAATTTTGGAGGGAAAAACTGTAGAATCTGCATCAAATTTTCCACCTTTTAAAGGTATCATTCTAGAGGACAATAACAAACAAGTCAAAGCTGTACCACTGATGTTAGCAGATGAAGCTACCCAACTTTCGGGTATGGAAAGAAGAGTCCAGTCCATAACAGAACAAGTAAACTGGACAAACACTGCTCTTAGAGGTATGGAAACACATACCTTTGTCACAAATGACTATGCCAGAAAAGGGCATATTAGAGACTTGCAAGTCTCTACAAATGCAATAATTCAATCTATAAATCAGATTAATGATAGAGTCATAGAAATCCACAACCAAGTGGAGAAAACTCAAGAAGCAATACTACTCAAGTCCTGTGATTCTGCAAAAAATCATGAAGAACTAATGGAAGGATTGGGAGAAGCTTTCTCAACTATGGGAAAAACCTTGATGGAAATCAAGCCAAAGGAGAAAACTCCTGATAAACCAATTCCCAAATCCTTTATCCTTCCCCATTCTCCAATCTCGACTGTTTCTCCTGTATATAATCCTAAAGAAACAACTATGGAGAAAAAGTTCCCTATTCATTTCCCAAAGGAAGAACCCTCTTATTCCTCACAAGACAATAACCTGTATTTAGTCTCTGTCCAAAAACCCTCATATGAGAATATTCCTCATCATATGAATAGACCATCTGGACTTGATCTATTAGGAAAGGGAAAAATGCCAGAAACTCATACATTTTCAGAAGATTGGTTCCTTGAATGGAATATAGATGGATTGTCTATTGGACAAATTAGACAAATGATAGATAGAATGTATGTCTCCTACAAAGTCATGTGCATGAAGGGAAAAAGTGAAATAGAAGCATGCAAATTTACAATTCAGTGTTTCACAGGGACACTCAACAAATGGTGGGAAGTAATTTCTTCACCCATCATGATAAGAAAAATGGAAACATAAGTTCTGAGAGATGAACAAGGAGACATTGTTTATCATCTAAATGGAACTCCTCGAAATAATATGATCGGGGCACTTACCACTCTAATTCTAGAACATTGGTGTGGGATTGAAGAAGAATTGGATGATAAGCATGAAATGATATTGATGAATGTCAAATGTAGGAAAATGTCCAAATATGAAGAATTCCATAAAGAATGGACACAAAGGATGCCAAAATCTTTTATGGAAACAAGTATATCTTACAACCATCCCAAGCAAATTTGTAGAATACCTCAAAATGCAAGAAGTCTTCAAGCTGCCCTATGAGATGTATACTTGGGGAGAAATCTATTCTCTCATTACTAAAGCTCTCATTGGACTATGTATCAATATGAAAGTCCATAAGTCCATCAACAAATTATCTCATCTTCCTGATAGTAAGTCAATTTGTGAAAAATATGGGTTATATCTCACAGATCCAACCAAAAGAAGAAGAAAGAAAATGAGAGCATTCAAAGAAAATAAAAAAGGAAGATATAAACAAAAGATCCATTATTATGAGCCTGAAGATATCAAGCTCAAGACACACTCTAGCCAAGCTAGGAAACAAGTGCAATGCTGGCTCTGTGGTAAAAATGGACATATTGCTAGTTCTTGTCCAGAAGGAAAGAACTCAAGAATGTCTAAAGGAAAGGTTTCCGAACAAAAGGCTAAAGAAGCTTATCAAAAGGCTAGTTCTGAAACAACACAACAATTAGCACACAGAATGCATTGCAATAGATGTGGAGCCAATGACCACCAGACAAACCAATGCCCACATCACCCCTTTGTCAAAAGAGAAGAAGTTCACCTATTACATGAAGGTTGTTGTTCTGAATCACCAGAAGCATCAGAACTTGAATTCACCTCAGACGATGAAGATATTCTTCTCAACCATCAATGTAAGTGTGACAACCCAAAATTTCTCTTGTGAAGAATCCTCAAATTCTGACTATGCATCTAGTCCCCCACAACACAAAAACAAATTGAAAGTATGCATGTATCATAGTACAGGAGACCAAGAAGCTCAGATGCTTGCCCAAATAAAATCTCTACCTGAAGGAGACATGAAAAACTCTTTACTCAAGTCTTTCTTAGAGTCTATGACACCAAGGGAAAAACAAAACACTTCAGGACCTTCTTGTAAAGAAGGATTTAAACCTTTATTTCTTGAGGCTTCATTTGAAAAGAATACTAAGAGTTTTATCAAGCAAAATAAAGAGACCAAGTTGTAGCATCCTTCACTCATTGATTTGGCAAAAGAAGTTTTCTCTCTCAAAAAAGAGGTTGTTGAACTAAAAACAGAATTATACAAATATGGAAAGGATTCTGAAGATCCTTATAAAATTGATGCCTGGGCCAGACAAGAAATAAAATCCATAAAAGAGCAGATACAATCTTTTCCTCCTCCTCTCGAGGATATTCCCACTGAACATGGCCAAAGCTCAAGACAATTACAAGGATTAAATGCTATGAAAATTCTGCCCATCAAATTTCAGAAATATCATGTGCAGGTAAAATTAGAAATAAATGGAGAAATGTTTCACTTAAATGCTCTGCTTGACACCGGATCTGACATGAATATCCTCTATAAGAAATTGATTCCTTGCAAATATTGGCTTCCTAGCTTTAGGTATGAAGTTTCTTTTAGCAGATTTGCCTGTTGATTGTATATTGGGGACTCATTTTCTTGCTGCTGTTGAACCACATGGATCTGCTAAAAATTCTAAAGGGCACCCAACCTATTACATTACTATGCCCAGAATAGGAAAGCATCCACCGGTCAAAAAGACACTTGATTTTATCTCCAAACAACAATCAAACATTGTGTATTGTTCAGACAAATCCAAAAGTTTGGTCATTATTAACACTTGGGATGATCTAAACAACCAGCCAATGACTGAACAGATTGATGATAATTTAGAATGGGAAAGCTATTCCCAAAACTGGGCTCCTCATTGGGAGCTAAGATGGTCAGAAGGAATTGAATTTGGTTTGCCTGGATTCTCTTCAAATTCCAACATTCATGTCATACCTCCCCAACATGTTATACGCATAATACATCAAGCCTCCACTATTGCTGCTAGAGAGAAATTGATAGAAATGGGAGATCTCACCCGACAAAGAACTTCATTCAGAAGGTGGTTTTGCAAAATTTCTCAGCAATGGCGTCAAACTCTAGACCATTCCTATCTGATAACAAATCAAATGAGGGTGCAACTTCAGTAAGCATTTTATTTCACACCGTTATTGTATGTAGTTTTTTTTACTGGATTTGGGATTTTCTGGGTTTTTTTCAAAACAATGAACAACAGGCAGGCCGAAATTATCAAGCTTATGAAATTAAGATCCACCACTGTTATGAATTTTGTCAATGCATGATTTTATCATTGATTGTCTTATTCGTTTTTGAGTCTATTTGTGGGTTTTATTTTGTTAATATGCTTAGAAATTCCATTTTGTATGTTTTTTAGGGTTTCAACCGAATTGGAATTAAGGTGTACAATATAAATTCTCCACATAAACTAATGCACGCTTATTTATTTTTAATAATCCATCTCATGCATTTTATCATGGAATTGAATAATGTGTTTTTATTTTTTATTTTTTATGTAGAAGCATTTATAGTGGCAATTTCACATTTAAATTATTTTTATTTATTTTTTACATTTGTTTAGTTTTGGTTTTATTTTGTGTTTAAAAACAAATTGTAATGTAGTGAGATGTTTATTGTTCTCTTTCATAGTCTTATGTCTGATTTCTCAATGGGACCAATTTTAATTTTTCTATTTTGGCATCAATAGAACTGAGGCATCATATTTGAATCTTCTTATTATTTTGGCATTAATTGATCCAGATGGATATTGGTGGCCACCCACCTATTCCAACTAGCTCCTCTTGACAATTTTTAGTTCAACATGTTTCTCTGCAATGATGGCATTTTTTTGTAATTGTGGGTTCTGCACTTCCGGGGCTATCCTGAAGCCCTACACAACATCCAGGTGGATATTGGTGGGTGCCCACCTATTCCAACTGGCTTATTTTGGAAGTTTTCATGTCAATACATCTTTCTGTACTTCCAGGGCCGTTTTGGGGCCCTAAACATTGTTTTTTTTTTGTCTTACCACAATCAAACTGTAGACAGAGTCAAATTTTTATGGTGTAGTGTGTATTTCTCAAAAATACCTTTCCAATGGGCTATCAAACGCCTAAAACAGAGGTCGTATGAAAAAGTTATGACCTCGGGAAGTTGAGGTACCAACTTACCTATTGGGGCCCACATAAATTTTGGCATTTCATCTCCTAGGGTTAGGTTTTTGAATGTATAGGGTTTTGTAATTCATGAGTAATGTTAAAAAGGGATTGGAGCCTCATTATAATCATTTTACTCAAACAAATGCACATAACAACCACATCTCTTCTTAGAGATAGCTACCACCATTCGAGCAAGTTGTTTTCAGTTCTGCGGTTTTACAGTTTCAACCTATTTTCTTTATTCAATAGAAGTTATTGTTCACTGGATATTTGTTGTTTTTCTTTGTATCTTTGTGTTATTGTATTCAATTTGTTATTCATTTCGTTCCGCTGATAAATCCAGATTATTAATAAGATAACTTTTTGCTACAGAGATCTTGTGGAATTTCTGTTTTTTAATGTTATAAAATTATGAGGGAGAGGATGCTTGGAATTTATTGCACTGGGATGGAGCCTATCCTCGATCTTACTTCATTCGGTGGCTCTATTTGATGAAGTTATTCTTATATAAAATTTTGGTGAAGTGGGTGCTCGACATCTATTTTCACCGTGTTGCAGGCTTTTTATTTGATGGTCCTATTTGATAAAGTTCTTCCTATATAACATTTGTACATGCTCTGTTAATGATTCTATGTTGGTTTTTACAATCTAGTGTTGTTTTGTATGTAGTTTTAAACTTTGTATATCACATTCTTTTTCATTATATCTACTTGTTTCAATAATACTTTCATCTTGTCAATCTATAATTCTTTGATAAAGACTTATACAACATATCTGCAATGAATATGTTTCTTAGTATATCCTTCGTGTTATTTGTACATGCTCTGTTAATGATTCTATGTTGGTTTTTATAATTTGGTGAATGCCTGTCTGTAAGCAAGCTAAATAGCYGAGTAGTTAAATAGTCTGGTTATAATAATTATGACGACGATTTGAGTCTATTCCCCCAAGTTCAAAAAATCATAAATAATGCACGAGGTTAGTGGTTCTCCATCCAAAATTATGGMAGAGAGTTAGCTCATTATAATGTTATGAGATGTTATTTCGTTACATAGCATAMTATACCCTAGATTTATATTTGGTTAAGATCCTGTGGGGGCTTTTGAGCTCACATTACGAGTGTCTTGCAGGCACAAGTGTGCAACATGCTTCAGACAATTCTGCAAAATGGAGCATCTCGTGGAGCACATGAAATTGATTCATGGACACGAGTCGATATGCGACATTTGCCATAAACATTACAGGTTTTATGATTCATTAAGGGAACATCTTGATATTATATGTAATTCAAGAATTATAATTAAGTTATATTTATTCTATAACAATTATTATTTAATATAAATTAAGTTAATTATCTTAATTTAATTATAATTACAACAATTATGATCGAATGAAGACAATTAATTAAATTAGCCTAATAATTAAATTAACACTAATTGGACCAACATAAAATCTTATGTTATTAAATTGAATATGTTATTTCCCAGTTGACAACGGGTCATAAATGTAAAATAGGCTCATAAATGCAAACCAAACTTACAAAATTGGTAGATCCGCTTGTTGCGTCGAAGACGCAAGGAGAAAACCAATGGAAAATATCCGAAATAAATAATAGGTGGCATCGACCATTAATGTGCAAACCACTTTAGGTCAAATAACCATTAACAACCCAACCAACCTCTCTTTTCTTTCAACCGTTGTTTTAATAAAATTTCCATAATTGGAAGAGTAAACAGTTACAGGAAAAGATAAAACTAAATGCAGTTAACGCATGCTAGTTGTTAACGTAGGCTCATAGAAGAATATCATATTTCCATAGTATTGAATGCATATATACAACTCTTGTTTTATTATACTTGCATAGCAACAAGTATATGCTGCCATGAAACCTTGTTTTAAAACTGCGATTGATTTAAAAATTAGGCCCATTCATCCTTTAAACATTTTGACTACCCTGATTTGGAATGGGTCCTTTTTTTTGCATTCGAATGAATGTGATTGTTTATGAACCAATCTCCCATGTCTAGAACTTCCTCAAAGGTTTGCGCTCTTTGAACACACTCCTAGGAGCCTCACCAACATCCTTTGATGTCTACAATAGCCACCTAGGTCTCTTAAAGGGACTGGAAGGGGCCAACTCCTCCTCCCCACATGAATTTTGAGATGTTGATTGTTTCTCATCCTTCAGAGCATGCTTCTCCTCGTCTTTTATCACTGTTGATGACTCTTGAGATTTACTAAATGCCAAGTTCTCCTTGAACTTAAGATCTCTTCTCACAATTGTGTTCCTCTACATTGGTATGAAGATCTTGTAATCCTTTGAGGTCTCACTGTACCCCACAAATATACCCTTCTGTCTCGAAGGCTCCAACTTCGTACCCTTCTCCATAGGCACATGGATGTATACTGCACAACCAAATATCCTCAAATGAACTATCTCTAGCTTCACTTCTAATAATGACTCTTCCAAAGTCTTGTCACACAATATCCTGTGAGGACTCTTGTTTTTCACATATGTTGTTGTGTTACATGCCTCTACCCAAAGAAACATAGGTAACTCCTAGTTATGTATCATATCCTTGGCATAACCGATGATGGACCGATTCTTTCTATATGCAACCCCATTTTTCTAAGGGTTGCATGAGACTATCAGCTCCCTCTTGATCCATGGGAGTGTACTCTTCCTCATTATCTGACCTCGAGACCTTGATCTTCTTTCCTTTTTAGTTCTCCACATGAGCCCTAAAGTCCTGAAATCGATTAAAGATCTCATCCTTGGTCTTCATAAAGAAGATCCAAGTTTTCCTGGAAAAGTAATCAATGAATGTCACATAATATGGCAATCCCTACACTAATGCTACTAACATCAGCCCACTCAAATCTGAATGGATAAGATCCAATATCCACTTGGACCTACTCTTGCTGCTTGGAAAATTAGCCTTGTCATTCTTGCCAAGTGCACACCCTATGCACATTTTCTTTTGCTCAATATTGAACTCTGGAAGACCTATAACAATCCTCCTAGGAATCAACAATTCCTTGTAGTGTAGATGTCCCAACCTCCTGTGCCATAGCTCACATAGGTTGTCACTTTCATTTACCAAATCCTAAACAATCTTTCCCTACAACTTGTATAAAGTTCCCTCTCTAAACCCAACGACCATTATTGTGTCCAGGCTAGCTTTCTCTAGACATATGGGTACTTTCCCTCTCTAAAAAGTGACAAAAAAACCCATGTCCTCCAATGCTTAGACTAACAGAAAAAAATTATTCTGTTTTTGTACATAAAGGACATCATGGGCATCCAACGAACCTCTTGACTCAAGCTGGAATGTAAATTTTCCCTCTCTCTTCACTGCATACTTGGAAACATCACCAAGATCCACATGAAAATTTGAGTCCCTCTCTGTCAGACTGCTAAATATCTCTCATGCTTCTATCATATGATGAGATGCACCACTGTCCAAGTACCATGCACTCATGGTAGTTGTGCTAGTAGAAATTCAAGAAACTAGTGATAAATCCTTTTCAAACTTCGTTGAAAACTCATATAACTACGTCTTTGTTGATGTTGTTATCCACGTCTTTCCTTTCCCATTCTTCTCCTCCAAACACTGAGATGCATATTTTCCATTCTTATGACATGAGAACCAATTGTTTTTACTCAATTCCTTCTTCTTCCCTAGCTGCGATGATCCTCCATCACTATTACCCTTCTTGTTGGAAATCTTTTCTTTTCCCTTCTTTGTATTATTGACAAGAGCCAAGTTCTCATCACTACTTCCCTACTTGCTACTCTTGGACTACTCTTGAGTCTCATCTTGGATGCAATCATCCCAAAGCCTTTGCCAATCTGTGATTTTTTCTCGAGCTCAGAATCCCTTGACAAATGGTTCCCATGACTTGAGAAGACCATTCAATGCTACATTCATGAGCTCTGTGTCCTCCATTTTCTCCCCTACGGATACAAGATGATCACGTACCAAATCAATCCTCATGAAATAGCTGGTAACATTGTTAGATCTAGACATCTGAACTGATTTGAGTTTATTTCTTAAGACCATCTTCCTATTCATGTTAGTTCTCTGGAATAAACCTACCAAGGCATCAAACATCTCTTTTGTTGTCTTCTTCTCAGATAGGTGAGGAATTATATTATCCTTCACTGAATCCCAGATAAACTTCTCTGCTTTGATTTCCTTCTTCTCATGAGCTACTAAAGTTGTCAGATCTATCAGTGGAACAACTATATTTTCCACTAACTCCCAAAGGTCATACTCTTTTAACGCCAAAGTAACTCTTACTTTCCAAGATAGGAAGTTGGATGCTCCATCCAATCTATCTTCAACTCTCAGAATTGTTGATGCCATCCCTTAGACTTGATAAACTACCCTAGAAATAACCTACTACTAAAAATTCCCTTGTACTAACCTATACACGTCTTTCACCAATGAAACCTGCATATGTACGCGACTTTCCTTACTGAAACCCACATATGTATGTGCCTATTCTTACTGCAACTTGTGTATACACGATTGTCTCCAATGAAGCCCACATATGTGCACGATTGTTCTTTATTCAACTCACATACAACTCCATATGATTGCAAAATCATAGTTCTACCTCAATATTGTTGTTTCCCTAAAATCAAATCCTTGACTTCTAATTACTGGTTATGGATATGCTAAGATCTCCTTACATTTCTGATAGATATGCTATCAATTGCCATGGATTTGAGATCTAGCTTCCTCTCAAAGCACTACTCTGATACCATGTTGACATCCACTTACTTCGACACCTAGGTATCTTGTTATCTAGTGATTTCCTTGATGTAAATCAAATTAGTAGATCATAAAACAACATACACTTGATGGAATATTCAACTCAAATAAAAATAGTAGAAGCAATACTAGAAACCAAAATCTCAACCACAATACAAAAGGATATTCTTTCCATCAACTAAGGTTATCATTCAAATAACTTCAAAGCTTACAAGGGTTCCCATACCTAGGATAATGGCCCAAAGAGAAATAAAAAAAACTTTGAACAGTTTTTGCAAACGCTAGAAACTCCTGATCTATTGTACGACCTCGACTTTTCACATTTCTCAAGATGTACACCCATTTCCTTAAGAAAACCCGTGTATACACGCCTGTCTCCACTGAAACCCACGTACACACACTCAAATAATGTACAACAACTTTATACGACATGACCATGTTGTTGCGGCTTCAATTCGTTGAAACCCACTTGCAACTACCTTTATTCTCTCTTCTCCCTAACCTGACCTCTAGATGGAAGTCCTTCTCCACCTTTCCAAGGTCTCCTTGAATCACAGTCCTTCGTGGTCCAATACTATGAACAAAATTCCTTCTCCGCTCTCTCTTGTGTATCAAGTGTTTTCTCCTTCACCCTAGCCTTGCTTTTATAATATTGAGTTATGACCTAACCTTAATCTCCAAAGTGATTGATGGTTGAGATTACTTCTCACCTCACTTGAGATCAATGGCTATTAATTAATTCACAAATAATAATTAAAGTATTTCTTTAAATAAAACTCAACTCACTAATAAAAACACTTTACTTTAATAATTCCTTTAATTAAAGTAAAGTCTAGAGGTAGAAGGATTTGGATGACTTCCACACATCTAAACACTTAGACCTGTGCAAACATACTTGTCCAATTGTACAAACAACAACATTCTCCAAACTTTTCACAGGCTAACTAAGAAGAGAGTAGAGACTTCTATATATCCAACTGGACCATTTATTGCACCTCTAAATATTAGAGAGGCTTAATTTTCGTCAATGTAGGGCCTTTCCCTATGAACTAAAATGGTAATAAAATCCTTAGAAGAGCACAAAGCTTAGAATTTTCTTCTATGCAATTACATTTATTTTGGTGCTACTCCATATGGGAAAAAAGGGGTGGTGTGGCCTTAACTTTCAAAATCCCTCAACACCCTACCTTGACCACCATCAAAGGTTCCTTTATAAATAGAAGTAATTAGAAGGCATGTGAATCCATTAAACTCTTTTTGCACTAGAAGGTGGACAACTTTAGAAATGGCCTCTCTTTTAATGAACCCTCTCTTGTGGAAATCCCCCTTTATCTTAGACAAAGGAAAGCCCCTTGTGAAGAACTTGTGGCTCTCCACCTTTCACCTATTTCATATAGGATTTAAGACCTTTCACAATTTAGCTAGAAGGAAACACTAATACATTTGGGTCATTTTTCGACGTGTTCATAGCAATTTCCACTTTATATTGTCATGAGAACGACAAACATCGGACCCCCTCAAATGTTGTTTCACATGACATCGTTATATCGACGCTTGTGCAATGATTCTAGCAGACACGTGTAATCTCTACTTTCACTGTCCAAGCCCACTATGGACGTCACAACCATGACGCCATAACATCTCACCTTGCAATGCCACAGAGGATGTCATAAGACCGACAAGGGGCCTATATCTCTGATGTTTACGCCGTCTCAAAATAGACATCCACTGTGTCGGACATGCGACATCACAAACCCATAGTGGACGTCGCAAGATCGACAATGTGCCATGTATCTTCGACGTTTACACTATATCAACGACGAGAGGGACGTTTCACATGACGTCGGAAGAGGAACGTTGGAAGACAGACAATGGGTCTATATCTCTGACGTTCACGCTGTATCAATGATGGGAGGGACGTTGGAAGACTGACGACCTGTTGGTATTTAGAAAGAAAATAATAAAAAAAACATTTCCTCTTGTTCTGTACACACATTGTCAGTTTGTGGATAGTTTGTGTGCCAAGAAGCTTTATCTGTCATATATATATATATATGGTTGGGTTCATTCACTTATATATATATATATATATATATATATATTGTTGTTTCTTCTCTCAAAGGATTAGTTATGTATCTCCGGATATTGCGTAGAAGGTATGTAATCTGTGCACAATGATTGTGGCAACAATGTACATTTAAAAAAAATTAAAGTTTTTGTTCATAAAAGACACCATTAAAATTAGAGCAAGTTCATATGAATCACTCGAGGTCTCATCTTGTTTTTTTGTGTTTTCCATGTTTTTATTTCTCTGTTGTATGCCAACATTAAAACTTCTCATAGTTTGTCAGGCTATGGTCTAGCGTTGAGTTGAATCTCTTGTTGAAAGGACCAGGGAGCTCCTGTAAAAGAAAAATGCGTTAAAAACCATGTGAAAGTCATGGAGACCTTGATGGCCCACAGATGCAACAGATCAAATGCAAATTTCTTTGTTTGTGGTGTCTACCCAAATGTTTCTGTTACAAAGAAAAAAGGAAAAAAACCTTCCCACATTCCAAAAATGGTCCTTAAAGCACAATATGGGCCTGCATCTATGCTAATCTGGCAGCAATCTTTGGTGTGTAAGTTTCAAGGTTAATAAGTTAGCATCCTTCCTTACTCCAAAACTAGGATTACTTGATGGCCTTGCCTCTTTTAAAGTGGATTCCTTGGGTTTTGTGGTTACTTTACTTGTAGATTGAAGATGCATGTGTACTATGCACAGTGTGGGTGGTCCATCCCATTGATGTTGGCAATGCTAACACAACAATAATTGTTCCACTCTAAGTAACTTGTTTCTTGCTATGCTCTTCTCTTCAGTAAGTGATTTATTTGTTGGAAACAATGGCTTGAGGTATTGGGATAGCTTCTAAGAGGTATGGAGGAACTCAAGAGTAATGTCAAGGTATCAGGGGATCTAAATTCCACATTCCTTACTTTGATGCCAAAAAGGGATAACACTATAATTTTATGAGTTTAGGCTTATATCATTGTGTAATTGTGTGTATAAAATTTATTCTAAGATTATGGTATTGAGATTTAAGAATATATTCTTACAAAAGTAGTTTGGTTTTTAGTTGGTAAACGGATTTTGATGCCATAAGGATAGCTCATGAGGGTCTTCATTAACTAAGGACTAAGAAATAATCTTCTATGGTCATGAAATTGGAATTATCCAAAGCATATGATAGAATTAGATGGCTTTATCTTGGACTAATACTTTTACATGTTGGTTTTAGCCTTCTAGTGGTAAAATATTTGTCCTTTGTTGTGTTTATTAATGGCTCAGCCTCAACATTTTTTAGGCCATCTAGAGGGTTGAGATAGGGATGCCTCTTATCCCTATTGCTCTTTTTGGTAACATTGCATGAGGAGAGTTGTAATGGAAGCAAAGAGGGTAAGAATAGTCTTAAGAGTCATAATTGGTATGACTTTGTCGTTAATCCATCCATTATTTGTTGATGATTTCTTGTTGTTCTCTAATGGGAGTGTTAGGGAAGATAGAAAGGTACAAAATATTGGATACTTATGGAACAACAACATGTATGGAATTTAATGTGATAAAATATGGTAGAACAAAGGTTGATAAGGATATTTCCTTTAAACTTTTAAATTTCCAATATGGATTTAAATATTTAGGTTTTCTATTAAGGCAAAATGGATACATGAAAAGAGGTTGGGGATGGTTATTAGAGAAGATCAAAGATAGAATAAATAATTGGTGCAATAGATGACTGCCTATAAGAGGATGGTTGAACTTAGTATAGTCTGTTCTAAAGGCCATTCGTGTGCTTGGAACTCCTTGGCTTATATCCCAAAAGGTATCTTAGAAAAAATCAGAAAGGTATGTTTTAAATTCCTTTGGTCGAGAAGAGAGGAGAATGAGAGAATCCCACATATAAAGTGGAATATTATACCAAGACCAAAGGAGGAAGGTGGATGGGGTCCGAAGAACATTCACCTTCTTAGCATTTCTTTAGCAACCAAGAGCTTATGGAGGGCTCTTAATTAATAAGCTATGTGGAGGACATTTATAGAACAAAAGTACATAAGGTTGAGAACCATCATGGAATATATCAGGAACCTAAGGAAAAATATAAAAATTACCTCAATCCAATGTAAGGCTCTAGTTTAGGCATTTCTCATGATTGGGAATCATTTGGCCTAGAAAGTGAGAAATGATGAAAAGGTTGAACTCGTGTTGACTATATCTTGGATTGTGGAGAAAGGATGATACTACGAGATGAAATGATTAGGCTTATTTGGGATAAAGAAATTTATACCCTCAATAACATGGGGTATCCTCTTTCTACAAATATTTGTCAGTAAGGATGGAAGAGTGCATAACTACTAGGGTTTGAAGGAGATTAGGAAGTTCAATGGAATGCTTATACATAAATCCTTAGGAGGGGGCATATCAAGTGGAAGGATGATGTTGAAACCCTTTCATGGGAAAATAAAAAGGTTAGGGGTGAATATACATCTCACATTGGATATAAAACTATGATTGATACAAATATTCAAGAGCCTATTTGGTGGTGGAAGCAAATTTGGAAATTAAAAGGTCCAAAAATATTTGACTATTTATTTGGCTAGATTTTAAAAATAAGGCATTGACATGGGAAGTCCTATAGAGGAGATGTAGATAGGGTCCATGGATATGTATCATATGTAAATTGGAGGAAAAAAATATTTCTCACTTAATAATAAAATGTCACTTTTCTCAGTAGATCTATAAAGAATTAAAACATATCATTGGTAAATTCAATATATGGAGTGGTGAGATAGTTGATGAATGTTTGAAGCAATGGTTTAGTAAAAAGAAATTGAAAGAGATCGTATCTTTACCATGCCTAATTATTTGAGGAATATGGCTAGCTAGAAATTCTAAAATTTTTGAAGTCAAATGTATTCCCTCTTTTCAATTTGTATCACAAGTTAGGGCTATGGTATCCAATATCAGGATGCCTATCAAGGACAATGTTCCTTGTTAAGTGCAAACATTAACAATTGATAAGTCTTATCCTTCGAGCATTTTTTATGGAGCTAGGTATGGTCCACCTAAGTTTAGCAGTGTTGGAGGAGTTTTGTTTCTCTCTAATTCTCATCATGTGAAGTTCAAAGTAGGCCTTGGACATGGGTCCAATAACTAAAACAAATTCAAGGCTTTGAGATTATTGCCAAAGTGTGCAATGGATATGAGTGTTAAAAATATTTAGATTTATGGGGATTCCTCCCTACTCGTCAACTATCAAAGGATGCACAACAGATGGTGGTAGGATCCATGGTTTTCGATGAATCAAGAGAATGAGTCTATGTCTCTACTTTGATATCTATTTGATTGTGATGACTTGCTTGTTTCTCCTTATTTTTGTAGGTGATGGGTCTTCAATTTTTTAATATTAGATGATAGAACTTTCTTTCTAATAGTAGCAAGACAAATTTTTGTGATGACTATTAGAGGATTTTTTAAGTAGCTATGTGGTTGAAATATGGAATTGTAAATGAATTGTGAATTGATCTGTGTGTTGATATTTATCATTAGTTTTTCTTTTTTTTTGGGGGGGGGAGATATTTTTGGGTTGAAGGGATCTAGGGTTACTAGACCCTTCTTTTTATTTCCTAAGTGTTAATGCACCCAATCAATGTAATTTTCATTCTCACTCTGAATATAAATTGCATTTTTTTTCTTGGAAAAAAATATGGGTAATGAGAAATAATGTGTATGAGTGTGTTGAGCGAATAAAACATGTTAATTTTTTGTTATAGATTCTAATTCAAATTATTGTCCTTTGTAGGGTTATCACATGCTAGAAAAGAGGAAGCTTAATATATAATTTATACAAGTGTGAAGGAATCCTACATAAGGTGAGTGGATGAACATTAACTTGGTGGAAGAAATGGAAGCTAGTGCTCGGCATGAATGTTTTAAAAGCCTCGATGCTCAACCTAAGTAGTTGTTGTTGTGGTTTTGACAAAATAGTTACTACAGTTGCACCCTGAATCCATAGTGATAAAACTAAGTAGTCATTATTTTGGTTTTGATGGAGGTGGCGAGGTGAGTGGAAACTACAGTTTAACCCTAAAGCCCAATTCCTTAGCCTAAGTAGTTGGTGTGGTGGTTTTGATGGAACAATTGCTTAGACATTATCATTCTAGAAGAATGGATATGTAGGCGAATATTCAATGAAAAACATACAATTTACTATGAAAACTTGTAAAATTTGGCGAATATTATTGATACAAGAATATTTTGTGTAAAAAATAAGGGAATTTTTAAAGTGAAAATGGTGAGTTAGCAAATTTATTTTTTGAAAAAAAAAGGGACAAAAAATAGCTAATTGGAAAAAATTCGCCCCTAAACAATACCCTGGTTGAGGTGTAGTACAATATCACTCTCATATATATTCAAGATCTTTATTGTGCTTCTGTGCAAGTTTGACTTTGTTCATGTTTGTAATGGTGGATGGATATCTATGACAAGCATAAAGTATTTCCATATATAGTTGAGAGGGTTTTTGCAAGTTTAGACTAGTCCAATGGATAGGTACAAAAAACTTCTAGACTACTCTAAAAATTCCATGAATTGGTGTCCAATATTTCTCAAGAATCTTTCACACTTGTCTTGTTTAGGTGAAGATTGTGGTCATGTTTCAATAGGGAACATTGTGGGGAATGGTTCGGAAAAAACATTAGAATTTCCAACAAAAGTGGAAAGAGACTACTTACTCTTATATTGCATGTAGGATCTAACAATGTAGGATCAGTTTACTCCAGGATGTAGTTCAGACCATCACTCCGATCAGTTCCATACCCCTGTTCAAAGCC
>JZKD02S1044298.1:172712-185511 GCA_000966675.3 Picea glauca | reverse complement strand
AGACTAGACGCTTGCCTGCACATACTGTGTATCAGCTCGAAGTATACCAACCCTGGTTTGACAATTTAGTGATTCAGGACACTTAAAAGCTACAATTTAGCAGCCTGACAGAATGGTATCAACCTATAGGAGGAATTATGGATGAAGTAGAAGGAACACATGTTGCTACTATGAACATTGAAGGAGGGAGTAAAGTGGAGAAGGTTCTCAATCACCCAATTCTTGAAGGGTCATATGGGAAGGATTCCATGGTGATTCTTGGTGCGATCCATTCACAACAACATTCAAACAAATGGGGTTATGGTTCGTGGACAAATATCTACTTGCTTGGTTTGGATTTTATC
Source organism: Picea glauca (assembly GCA_000966675.3). Lineage (NCBI taxonomy): Eukaryota > Viridiplantae > Streptophyta > Pinopsida > Pinales > Pinaceae > Picea > Picea glauca. The sequence continues at coordinate 185,167 of JZKD02S1044298.1, read as the reverse complement.
ATAGTAGGCTTAGATCTTAAAACCATTAGTAGAGTGAAGAGGGTTGATAAACTTTACATGGAAAGATCAGAGGATCCAAAAGAGAGAAGAGTGAAGAAACTTGTGAAGAAAATGAAATCAAGAGTGAGGATGGTGTTTGGTGGGATCCTATGGTGGATAAGACTCTGGATTATTCTGGAAAATCCTCGATTGCAAAATTCCATGGCCTAAAAATATCAAACTATTCCCTTAATGACAATACAAAATATCTGGTCTCTAAATCTTGGGTATCGACCATTTTTTTACCTTTTAGGAAGAGGTTTGACTACTCTATAGTTTCTATATGAATAATATTTGAATAGGGTCCTGAAGGGGAGATGGTTATTGGGAACGACCTTTCTATCAATGAAGCCATTTTCGATGTGTTTTGATTTGTGGTCATAGGTGGCTAAAAGAATGTAGATATGGGTTAAATTGCCAAGGTTTCTCATGGAGATGTGATATGTCAAAGTTCTGAAGGAAATAGACAATTCATTGGGAAGAATGATAGACATTTATGAATCCTTCAAGGTAAGCACCTATCAGACAATGGTTAGAATTTTAGTAGAAGTTGGCATTGGTGAAGACTTAACTAAGAGTATGGAGATAGTGGTAGGTCATATTGTCCATACTCATTTTTTGGACTACTACAAAATTCCTTTTAGATGTGTGCGATGTCATGCATATGGTCATATTGCAACAAATTATTCTTTACCTTTTGCAATGAAGGTGTGGTGAAAGAAAACAAGGGTTAGGGAGTCAAAAGATGTCATTAAAAAATTATTAGTACATTTCAAAGGGGAGCCATGTCATGATGTTGAATTAGTCTTCATTTAACAAGATTTGACCCAAAGGAGAACTTGAAGATGTTATTTATAATCAAAGCTAAGCTATCCGAGATGGAAGTTCGAGAGTTGGAGAATCCCAAGCTAGTATTCCAAGAAATATAACCAAAATGTGAAGAAGTTTATGTTTCTAAGGTTTGTGACTAGGGTTCAAACAACCTATCAAGTATGGGTCTAGCTGGAAATCTATCACATTTAAAGCCATTAGCCATGGAATATGTTGTACCAATTCTTGAAAAGGTAACTTGTAGTAGTTCTAATAAGTCAATTGGCATAAAGGGTCATATTGGGGTTTAAGAGTGGACCCTTTAAAGGAGACTTGCCCTTAAATAGTAAAGATAAAATCTCTATTGCACCATGAATAAGAGAAACCTTAAAAGAGATTCAATAGGGGAAGAAAAAATACATAATAGGGATCCTTAGTGTAAGACAAACCCCTTTGGAGGGTTTAAAATGATTGTTTCATCCATAAATAAAAGACTTTCCCCAGATAGGTTAGTGTATATTCACAAGCCAAATATAATATTGTTTTAAGAAACATCCATAAAATGTTTAATAATCACATAACAATTCATAAACATTAAACATAACCAAAATTGATGGCTATATAAACTATGTTGAAAGGAGCAATCAAACATGATTTGATGAACTAGTCAACACAGTTGGAATGGTTTCCCTCGCGTGCTCCTCTTCATATGTATGACTCTTTGTTTGTCCCGAGCTTCCCTCACTTGATGAAGAAAGATCTTAATGTACTTGCCAAAACCATTCAACCTCCATAAATATCTACAAAATCAATACAAGTCATATTTGTAGCACATTATATACTCTAAGATGCATATTTATGAGAGTGTTAGAACATACCCGAATGAGCTCCTCTTGGTTTAGAGAATAATTTATTGGAGCTGTGCATCTAATATTGGATCAAACAACCTCCCTTGATTGTAGTAGCAATGAAGTCAACATTGATTTTGTTTTTGCTCCATTGGATCAAGGGAGGTTTGCTCCAAGATTAAATGAATCCAATAAATTATTCTCTACTGAACATGGCCAACCATGTGAAGGCAGAAGCTCTTATGGCCCTTCTCCCCCTCCCCCCCTCGCATCACTCTCAATTCCCCAATACCCATTCTATTTTCTACTAGAAAATATGCATTAAAAATATTCAAAACTGATAGAATGTGATTGTAAAGCTATGCAAGAAAGCTAAGCTAAAATAAATACAAAGTTGTTTTATTTCAATTTTCTTTGAACATAAGAACTAATCATCTATATTTCATTTTTTTTCAAAATGAGTGCAAAAAGGTATTTCATAGAAAATAGATTTTATAAATAGTTATTAAAATATTGTACATCATCATTTAGTTTTATCTGACCTCTTCTTCTTAGCTCTAAAATTCCTAAGCATTTCATCAATATCGATGTCTTCGTTCTCTAGCTGTTCTTCAAAATATGATTGTGCTTACATCCTCTCATTCAAAACACACCTAGTCGCGGGGTACTCACGGTGTAATGGAGGCCGATGTGATGAGGCATCACCTACAAAAGAAAAAACTATAAAATTTAGATGGCGAGTTTTTAAATATCATTAAACTAGTTTAGTAATATTAAAAAAAACACCTGCAATGTCATTATTTACCTAGTGCATTAGTTGACACTATTGGAATGGTTTTCCCCGCATGCTCCTCTTCAACTGTATGAACCTCAAGTACAACATTCTCTGCCATTGAAACCACAAACTTAAAATGACAATCATAAACGAATAAGTAAAAAAAATTAGAAGTACAAAATGTATAACTACAAAATTATTAAGTATATGATTAAAATACAACTATATTACCGTCGTGTGTCTTAGTCGTAGCAACATCATGGGGCTGCACCCCAGTGGAATGGGACTGCACGAGAGAACCATCTTCTGGTTGCAAACCGTTATCAATGCACTGCTCTCCAATACTGCTACTGGGCTGGTTGACAATGTTGCTCCTCTAATTAAAACAATGTTGTAACACATTAAATTTATCAATGATATCAAACATGATTGTATTATATTAATAATGAAAGGTTAATGTGGATTGAATTTTATTTACCTTATCCTGCAAAGTGGTTCTTGGTAACTACCCCAAGCTTTTCCAGTGTTCAACTACAACTTTATAGTTGTACTTGTAACCAAGCTAGAGGTCTTCCTCCATGGTTTCAATACCAAAATCATCACCCTGCATTACATAAGAGTATGTATTTTTAATGTTATTGGCTGCAATTACCTAAAAGTTTAAAGGCGATACAAGTAATATATTTGGGTACTTACAATTTGTGACTGCAACTTCAAGTAACCGCCCTAGCCTAACCTATGTTGGCCACATTTGGAAATCCTTGCTTTTGTTTCCTTTGAAGTGTCAGTCAACCTATCATCAAAAGTTTCAAGTATGTTAATATATACCACACTTTTATTTAGATTTAAAAAATATTAAAGGTATTGAATTGAAATTGTAATTTACCTTCTGGGACCATAGGGTGTTTTTCCTTCATCTGTCAATTTCTTCTCTTTTGCATCCTCAATGAGGGCCTTCCACTCCCTCTCTGGAATCATCAGAGGATGTTTGTACCTATCATTTTGTTTCAAGTGCTTCCTATAGGTTTCCCACATATATTTTAAATATTGGCCAGCTGTAGTGATGGCTAAGGTTTTATTAAATGTGTCTACACCAAAAAGGCTTTCAAGATAATCCATCAATTCTTTTTTGAGGTTGGAATTATGGGAATTCCACCTCTCCCATATGGTGGGACCAAAAATCAACAACTCCTTGTTCTCCAAGGCCTATAAAAATCATTTTTCCCTACACACAAAAATATTATATGATTATTAATTTAAAAATAATAATTTAGATGATTTATGTTTGTCTACATAAAGAACATGAAACAATTAAAATTTTAAAAATTACCTGGGACTTTAACTTGATTTAATGGAAGCCCTTCCGCGTTGACCATAAGTGTTCCCTTAAGGGTCCCCATTCTGGTCACATGTCTTTCTTTAGGAAAAACAACCATATAGTTGGCCAAATCATCAGCCTCATCTCCATCACCACCTCCGGAGGCTACTTGTCTGGCTTCCTGGGGGTGCATGTCGTGGATCCCACCTAATGGCGTGGAAGGTGGAGATCTCAATAGCCATGTCCTAGAAGGTATACGAGGGCCTACATCTGTACCCTGTGGCATTTGTGCAGTGCCACTACTACCGACACCATGCATGTCAGGGTTAACAGAATCTAAAAATCTCTATATAAGAAAGAAAACCTTTTTTTTTTCTTTCGTTTAGATAATGTAAAAGTTAAAAATCAATCTTTCATAATTGATCTTATGGAATAAAAATAAAGCCACTTGAAATTATGGTTATTACCTTATATGTGTTAATCCTTGTCATAACTTATATGATCCTTTTTTCGACTTTAGGAGTTTGATCTATAATGTCTAACAAGTGAGCCAGTTCCATGTTAGCTTGATCGCTATTTTTTTATTTATTAATACCATAGGGTCGGGGATGCATACAAATCCCTTTCGCCGAGTGAATCATCATCAACATCATGGCCCATCGACTACATATTTCAAAAAAATAAATGTTATTTCAATTATGTAAACAAATAAAATAATTGATCGCCACAAAAATAAAATGCACATTAAATGCAATTCAAAAATTGTTGTTCGTTTACCTGTTCTGAGGCTATTGATTTACCACGATCAACCTTCCACATTACAGTAAAATTAGAACCATGATCATGATCATGAGAAATAAATTCAAATGTATGAGAAATAAAGTTAGTTCATGAATACGCATGGGACAAAAACATGTCATGCTAAAAACATAAAAGTAAAGAGTGACTAAATAACATAATGAAAATAATAAAATATAAGAGTCATTGTCTACGGGTTGGGTAAAATAGTATACATACCACCCCCATAATAATAATGTCTAAATCTATTCAATTTAAATTGTAATCAATCAATAACTCTTCCCCTACAACTATTGATTTTATTGTATAAACGAATACACGGTTTCCTTCATGCCCCTCAAATACGCAATTGGGTTGCTTATTTGTGATCGCGGGTCATGTACTATTTATAAACCCTGCAATATTCCCCGCTGCTTTTGGCCTTTCGTCAATGCAGATAGTTTCTCCTTTATTTTGATCGTTGTCTTTTAGCTGTATATAATTTGCAGCCAAGCCATATCTTCACATACTTTTTGTATATTGGACTAGTCATATCCAATATTTGTAGATATAACAGGGCCCGAAATACTCCATTAATTCAGTGAATCCACCGTAATAGACCTTTATGCCATCCATGGAAAATATCCCCAAACCATGTAATGACGATGGAGCAATCTGGTATATCCTTTCGTCTACACAAAAATCAATGTTTATTTCAGGAAGATCCTTGGGTACCCATCGTTTCACCATATGTTTGCACCTCAGGGGCACCTCGATGCCGTCTATGATCTCATGATAATAAGAACCTGATCCTCCTTTGGCAAGAAAAAATTCTATGCATCTATGGATTTTTCTTCTGATCTTCTCACCTCTAGTTGATCTCCGCCTGTTAGACCTACTAGATGTCTCACTTTCCTCTATTATACTTGAACTTCCCTCACTCAATGAAGATAGATCCGACAAATACCTATTTTCTTGTATGTCCTATAACACCATCAAATGAGAGAAACAATCAACCGATGTCCTTTACAAAAGTTAGTGAAAATGAGATACTGACATGCTATGTATTAGATGCAAAATGTAGAAATGGAGGAACTAGTGAGGGCAATGGATCCACTTGCTAAGATACCTTTGGCATATTTGTAGTATGTGGTTTGAGTGTGGGATGAAAGAGGCAACAATGTTACCCTCGTGGATCCCTTTGGTATATTAGTAGTATGTGGTTTGAGAAAATTTGGTGGTAGTGAGAACTCTTGAGTAGAATCGAGCTTGCCTTGATTGTTATGTGGGACTTCATATTTCAAAGTGAAATTTTGGGAGCTGACAATTGGCATTGTTACCAGGGAAAAAGTTGAATTCCCTGGATTCAATATATTCGGTATAGCATGGTGTTGGGAATTCCTATTTCTTTGAATCATTAGTTTCGAGTTGCTTGTATTGAGAGTGAGAGAAAGAAATGGTATGCAAGGCATTTGAAGGTCTCACATTGTAACTCCAATTATGGAGCACATCCCTTTGATTGTTATGGATACATTTTCTTTAGTACAGGAGGATCAAGATCTTGACTACTATAGTTTTGTGCATCACAAAAGAGATATTGATGGGGGTGGTGAGCATAATCTTTAAGGATTGAAATAATAGAATTGGATAGAACCCTAAGAAGGGGAGTCTTTGTCAACTCATTGTCAATGGACAGTTATATGAGGATCCTCTATACGCCATTTACTACCATAATTATGAAGCAAAACATCATAATTTGATATTTTTCTTGGAGACGACTTTTAATATTGTGTTATGGGTATGGGAGGTCATCTTAAACATATCTAATGCATATCTTGGGGCTTCACAAACCATAATAATTGTTGTGATAGTGGGTTCCTTTCCTAATATTTCCATTGAAGGTTTAGTTTCAAGTTTTGTACTATATTCATGGTGGTTTTTGTTGCTACTTGGTTCTCCTCTTTTGGTATGGCAATGCCTAGAATTTCCAATTAGAGGCATGACATTAGTTGGAGAAGACAATGACATCTCATGCTCTCTTTTATTATCCACAAAAGTTGCATTATTTTCTTACTTATTGTAGATTAGGTGACATGCTATCACAACTCTCTCATTGTAGTTTATTTTTTTACCTCATCAATGGTGTTGGGTTCCCTTTATGTTGGTAGTGGTTCATAGGCCTAAGGTGTTGTATCAAAGCCTTTACATTAATCTCTAAGCATGATACTAGGGTTTTGGGTAGCTTCTTGTGATTTTTTTGTTGTTTTGAGGGTGTGTTTATCCCACATACCTTATTGAATGTATGTGGGGGCTAGATGTTTGGTCTTTTCTCACAGACATATTGCTCCCTTGCACATCAATGGATTTTTTTTAAATGGACAAATTAATTTACATACGGTCACAACTCTCTCATTGTCGTTTATTTTGTTTTCTTCATTGATGGTGTTGAATTCCCTCTATTTTAGTAGTGGTTTGTAAGATGTGTGGAAAAACCTTGGGAATTTACAGTGATTAATGGGATACTAATGATCCAAATATTTAAATATAAAATGGAGAATGTGAACATATTCATGGCATGTTTCAAGATAAAAACGGTATGGCATGTGATGCTCTGGAAATTCATGATAACATTGATCTCACTTTGTCTTCAACTACAATACAAAATTAAGGATATGTTGCATCTAACACTAACCATGGGTTCAAAATTAAGGATATGTTGCATCTAATAGTGAAATTATTGGTGATAAATCAAAGTGAAACAAAATTATTCTTCATCTATTCTTAACGAGGTTATGTGAATCAAGTAAGATATGGAAGAACATGAGTGGCGAGTACTCGGGGCCATAACATTGGTTTCTCTCATCAATGACAAAATTCTGAAATTTGTACATGAGGAACCAACAAAGGAGGTTGAAATAATAGGTTTACATAGGAAACTATAAGAAAATTATGATGATGACCTAAATAAAAATGCAACACTAGGTTTTGAGAAAATAAAATTATAATAAAGAAGGAGCCCTTAAAGATTTTGGTCCTTTGTATTTCACTAGCATTCCAAGGTACCCAAATTCATGTCTATCTATATGTATATGGATGAACCTCAGCCTAAGATTTTGAGGTCAAATTGTTGCATCTATATTTGAACATGTGAAAAAAATGCATACACTAATGGAGGGTATGAAGGATGAGCACCAAGATATAATCATAAAATTGTTTGTGTAGATATTTCAAGTAAAGGCATTGATGTGGTATAATAACTTGGAGAAAATGGAATAAAACATTGGTATGAATCAGAAAATGATTTCAAAACTTGGTGGGGGTAATAAGGGAAATTACATTTCAAAAGAGATAATCGAATGCCCCAAATTAGATGATGAACACTCCCTTGAAATGCCAATAGTAAAAAATCCCTAGATATTATCAATGCCTATGAAAATTAGCTGAAAGAAATAGATCATTGTATATTTAAGTAAAAATAATATCACTTGGATGATGTCGGTTTCCAAAAATACAATGATAAGACAATTCTTTGTTACTGTTGTGACCAAAGCTAGAAGTGAAGTAAGTCTAGTATGTTCTTATAAATTGACAATGGAAATGTGATTTTGTTTCTTTGTCATGTGAGACACAATGAAAAGACACAGTGAAAAGAAGGGTAATGCTATGAAAAAATATTATAAAATGTTTGACATCGCCATTTCCAACCCCTCATGTTTAATCCTTAATGTTGTTGAAGAAACAATTTTTGTTTCATGGAACTAAAAACATTAAATTGTTGCCAAAATTGTGCCCTCTAATCGACAAAGTGAAGATTGGAATCTATGTCAACATTATAACAATGAGTGTTTATATCATGACCCTCTATATGGATTAACATGACCATGAGAGGATTAAAGTAGGAAAATACAAAGAAAGTCTTGAAACCTTGAATAACCCTCCACATATTGTAGACATGAAGAATGAGATGATGCACATGTGTGAAGGAGTATATGAGCGGTTAAAGTTAGATAATGAGTAGCATGGTTGTGTATTTTTTCACAAGAATTTGAATCAAAGAATATCTTGTCACTACCCCAACATATGAAAGATCTGGATTTTTAAATTCGGTATGTTCTTATTAATTTGGCTATGATAGCATGATTCCTTCCCTTTCCCTTATATTTCATGTTGTAAAATAATGTCATCATACGGGAGAATATGGTAGTAATCATGATAAAATAATAACTATCACATCAAAGGTATACATTAACTATTAACAAGGGGTTCATCGTTGAGCATGAAGTTCCTAATATTATCTATGGTCTAGGAAGGGAAATTGGTAGGATTTCTTTATATCATTCCCAAATCCTATGATGGTCGACTTGTCAAGATTTCATTCCTCCACATAGATATAATGTCATTGTCATCATAAATACTCCACCATTATTCTAACTACATAGATATTCAAAATAAATTTAATTGCAGACTTCACTTTTCGAACAATGTTCCAAACAATGGTTGTTTAATGAAATCTAGAATCACTTGGGATCATCATTGGAATCATCCTTGGATTGGTTGAGCACTATGGTTGAGATTAATCCTTTGATCCTTGTGTTTAGTCAGGTAGCTACCAGTAATTAGTATTATTATTACAAATTAGGAAACAATGGGTGATGGGGAAAGGATATCAAGTAAATTGGCTTAGCTATTAGGGGGTTGGACTTTATCTCCGTTGATTCAATAAACATAATAGGGGGCTTATTACTAGGTGGAGGAAAATATATTTAAGTCTATTTAGCTCTATTTTACTGAGATAGATGGGTTTCCAATGATTTTCTTAAGGGTCAAATTAGGGAATTGGAGAATAAAAAAAGGAAGCTGGTTGTTGATGAGGAAAATACTAGAAGACTTAAAAGAAGATAAATATGGCTTTCAATAGAGTTGAGAACACAAAATAATACCACCAATGTGCCAATCAAAAGAAAAATGTAAATAAAATTTGGGAAACAAAAATGAAGATGGGACCTTAGCTCATATTTTCTTAAAATCATCCATGTGAGAATTAAAGACACACAAAATGAGAACTGTTAAGGGTTGGCAGGGAGACTTACAACCATGTTGAATTGATTGTCAAATTTTTAGTGCTCATGGTGTTCCCTCGATCTCCTTCTTCGACATTCCCTCGTCTTCGGTGTGCCCTCCTCTCTCTCGTGTGCCCTCGATCTCCTTCTCCTCACATTTCCTCCTCTCTCTGGCGTTCCCTCAACCTCCTTCTCCTCATGCACATGTTTCAAATTGCATGCCCTCCTCTCTGACATGCCCTCCTCTATCCGATATGCCCTCGATACCCCTCTCCTCGCGTGCCCTCCTCTCTGCCCTCGACCTCCTTCTCCTTGCGTGCAAGTTGAAATGCTTGCTCCTCCTCCTCGCGCGTAGGTTGAAATGTAATTTGTTTTGTTTATTTGAAAATTAAGTTTTGTTATTTGTTTTTTTTGGTATATTTGTTTTTGTTTTTTTGTTTATTATAATTATATATAATATAATATATATAATTTATAAATTATATATATTATATATAATATATTATAATTTATATACTATATAATATATAAATCAATCAAATAACTCAATCATCGCTAAGAAATTAAGTAAATTGACCATGTCTAAGTAATAGTAGATCAACTATGTACTTCACCTTGTCGATGACTATCTTCTAGTCCAAACCAATACTTGACAAGTAGGATGTCAACAAGGGGGGAATCATATGGAAATGTCATTTTTCCACCCAACCAATGCAACCTCCTAAATTAGGTGCTACCCCCTGAGTAGGGGCTCAAGCTCAATGAGGGTGTAGAATAAAACAATGAGTACTCAAACATATCATTGACCTATATCATCAGTGCTTAGCCCACAATACCTAAGCACTTATATAAATTAGTGTTTGGGTACTCCTAGTGACTGGCCTACAAGACCTAAAAGTAGTGTTTAAGGCCTAATCCCTTATGATTTTTCTTTGAATGATGTTTAGAGACAAAAACATCATCCTTTATGCACCAAAACTTAAAATTAGGCTTGTATACCACTCATGGAACAAGTATTTCTTGTGAAGGTCTTGTCTTTGGTTAAGGTCCTATGATTTTCCCATGAGCCACAAAAGCAATGTATAGGACCTAAAATCCTATTTTTGTCCATTTACCATGTCTTGAATGAAGATTCCCACCCGTAAATGTTTTTGTCCTTTAAGAGGTGAAACCACATTAAAACCTTCACCCATCCACCTCCGATATAAACATATAAGGGATAAGACATTTTGCAGGGTTTCCATAAAAACCTCGTCTATAAGGTGTTGTCCTTGCGTTGCTATATGCAAGTCTTTTTTTGTTTTTGATTTTCTAGAGTAAAGAGGCATATACCTTCATGATCCTTCACTTATCTTTCCTCAATATAAAGCATATTATCTATTCCATTTTCCATAAAAATGGCTCGCTCTACGTCTTTTCTATGTGGAGTTGGATTTCCCAAGATTGTAAAATTGAAGTTTCATTATTTGATGTTCAACGTTGAATTTGGATTTCTATATATTGGTTAGCAAAATTTCAATTATTGAGAAAAGAGATTTAGTTGTCCAAAGCTACAAATGCATTTAATTTAAAAAAATCTCATTGCATTTAACATAATTCTTCAAAACAATATAAGAGTCATAATATGCTTTCTAACATACATAATTAGGAAAACATAACACCACACTTTCTATCAAAATTTTGATATGAAATCTACTGGATATTGAAAGACATCCCACTGAATACAGTAACAATAAGTACATATACGAAACTCAAATCACATCACTATTTTTTACTCTCAAATAGAACAATACACTAAAATATTCAAACCCTTCCATTCACTCATTGCTTCTACTTTGAAAAACCAAATGAATAAATCCTATACCCCTGCCTTATTATATAAGTGAAGAAGAGAGTCTAGGATTTACAAAGATAGCCCCAATGAAAAACTGGATCAATCTTGAAATAAGCCTAAACCCTAGATCTATTTTTGGCCTTTGGGACTAGCACCCTCACCCTCCATGAAAGAATTATTCCTAGGAAAGTGTGCCCAATAGATGAGAATGAAAGAAAGCATGCATGCATCTCCCTTTTCTAGGTTTCTATACCTAATCTATGCTTGGAACCTTTTCACAAAGAAAAGCACCATAATTAAACAAAACAATAGTCTACTTAATGTCACAAATAGAACATATTCTAAAGAATGAAAAGGAAGTGTTGCTTGACATGTATGACAATAGATAAAAGTATAATGAACCTAATCTTGGCATGTTCCTCCTAACACTACATACATATCCACTGCAATTGTTTCTCCTAACACTACTATTGCACACAAGCATGGTGCAAACCACAAGTTGATCCTCCTACATATCGACCCTCCCCTCTACTAGGGGATTGATTAACCAATTGACCATTAATGATAATAAATAAATATGAATCTATTCCTTCTCTACAAGAAACAAAACAATCAATCAAATGAACACAATAATTTTCACCCTTGAAACCAAAATAAACCAGCTTCAAATGGTGTACAATATTTTATTCGACTACCTCTAGTTACAATGCTAATCATTCTTCTCTCTTTGGCCAAAGGATCCATTCAACTACCTCTAGTTACAATGATAATCATTCTTCTCTCCTTGGCCAAAGGATCCATTCGAATACCTCTAGTTATAATGCTAATCATTCTTCTCTCCTTATCATTTTCATCACAGAATAATGTAATATGTGCTTCTCTCTCTCTCTCTCCCTTCATCCCTCCATAATATATCTCTTCCCCCACTCTCTCTCTCTCGCTATACCCCCTCCCCTTCTCTCCTCATGCCTCCCTTCCACCTCTCTCTCTCTCT
>JZKD02S1044298.1:123857-172662 GCA_000966675.3 Picea glauca | reverse complement strand
AAATATATCTCTCCTCGTGCCTCCCTTCCACCTCCCTCTCTCTCTCTCCCACCCCATATAAATTTTAACGAGGGTAAGGGAAATTGTTTTTGGCCTTGAACCATGTACTTTTAAAGAAGGCCCATCATCAATGTGATAAGTCTTAGAATTGGGCCCATATCATAATACTAAGACAAAGATGTTATCATAAGTGTATGCCATGTAGTCTAGTGTTGATGCATTGCCCATATACCTTAAAACTAGCATTTAGAACCCAAGCCCCTAACTTTTATCACCAAGGCACTTCTTATGTTGAGAGGCCCATCCTTGGTGAACCAAATATTAGAATATATCCCACTCTTGGGACACAATTACTTCTATAAGGGATCTTTCATGGTCCAAGTACTTGTGCATGGTCCATGTGCCTTAGATGATACCTTATGAAAGGCATGTGTCATGGTATAAGGTTCTATTCATGGCATACAAGCCATAGAAGCATTGTTTAGGGCTTAAGCCCCTTGTTTTTTACCTTGAATGTTTCATGGTAAAAACACAAGTCATTAGCATCTCAAATAATTGTTTATGAGGGATAATAGGCATGTTTGTGGTTTTCAAAATCTTATAATTGTACATGTATACCACCCTTGGGAAATTGATACCTTAGGAAAGGCATGTGTCATGGTTTAAGGTGCTATGCATGGCCTACAGTCCATAGAAGCATCGTTTAGGGCCTAAGCCCCTAGTGTTTTACCTTGAATGTTGTCATGGTAAAAATACAAGTCATTAGCATCTCAAACATTTGTTTATGAGGGATAATAGACATGTTTATGGTTTTAAAAACATTAGAATTGGACATGTATACCACCCTTGGGAAATTGATACCTTACGAAAGGCATGTGTCATGGTTTAAGGTGCTATGTATGGCCTACAAGCCATAGAAGCATCGTTTAGGGCCTAAGCCCCTTGTTTTTTACCTTGAATATTGTCATGGTAAAAATACAAGTCATTAGCATCTTAAGTAATTGCTTAAATATAACATTTAGAACCCAAGCCCCTAAAATTTAGCACCAAGGCATTTCTTATGTTGAGAGGCCCACCCTTGGTGAATATTAGGCGATTGATTTTAGGTTGTTATTACTCAAAGGAGTGGTCGTGAAACTAATGGTGTTTTGACTCGACTCTTTAAACCATGCAAGAGGAAAATGAAATGCAATAATTTCAACTTTGATGAAAACTAGCTATGGGTAATATTTGATCTCTTTGCAAGGGATTGTCAAGTAGTCTTGAGCTAGTATAAAACCTCAAAAAGGTAAAAATAGTTATTTCAAAATGGGCCTTTGATAAAATATGCAAAGAATATCAAGCTTTCATTTCACCAGAGAAGGAAATAGTTGAGATCTATGCCCAAGACATTGTCTCAAGTTTTGAGGAGTATGATAAGAGTATATTGAAGACTCTCGAAAATACTAAGAGGAAACTAGGGTTGAAAGAGTTTAAAACTAGGGGATTTCAATAAGGGAGGATTAATTATTTTCTCCATAATATTGAAGATGCTATATTGGCAGATGTGGAGCCTTTAAATCTCCACTCGACCTGGAGAAATTTGAGGTCCTGGGAGGAGAAAATGGCTAAGAGGCTCAATATATTTATGGTTTCTAAGCTAAGCATGGTTGATCCTAAAAGAATTAGGTCTTGGGTAGAGGTTATAGGAGACTCTGATCTTCCACCAATTCTCCTTCAAATAGAAAAAGAATGGGGAAATAATTTTATCCCTTTTAAATTTAATGCCCAATGGTTAAAATATGAGGAGTTTACAATTCTTGTAACTTCTGAATGAGTAAGATTTGATCCCTTTGCAAGGGATCATCAAATAGTCTTGATCTAATAGAATATTATTCATTTTCTTGATAACATTGCCCCTTTTGCTTGGTTCTTATTCATTGAGGGGATATTCCATGTGTCCTCTTCTTTGGTAACATGGACAAAATCCTCCCATGTTTGGATTCAAATCTTTCTTATTGTTCTATTTGGTTTGATAGACTTTCCTTTTGATCCGGATTATTTTGAGAATGACATGAAGTCAGATAAATAACCGATATATAACAATTAAACACACAAAAATATAGAAGAGAACACATAAATACAATGAAACCCAACTTCTATTAATGAATAAGATAAAAAAACATTGTAGAACACAAACTCGAAAAATGGGGTAGCTTATCTCTAAAAAGAAAGATATGTTGGCTATGCTTCATTCACAAGAAGCTTTACATCACATTCCATTGCATGCTTAAAGGGCCTCCTTCACCTCAATTATGTGTGAGAGAGTACGAGGAGAACAATTCCCATGATGCATGTGGGATAAATTGGACTAAGTTTATAAAATGCCATAGGCATGTAAAATACTAGGACTTCTTGGGTGGTCACCCATCCCAGTACTACTCTAGCTCAAGCACGCTTAACTGCGGAGTTCTAATGGGATCTAGTGCATTAACGCTATGTTGTAGGAAAGTACATAGGACTATTACATGATGTCTATAATTAACAAATGAAGATGACATTACATTCCATTCTCCACCAAAAGGGTGAATGTCATGGTTTATCAAAACCACAGGCTCAAAATGGTGATTCAGTGGAAAAGGTGGATGACCACCAAGATCCATCTGGATCATTCCTCCCCCCTTAGGAAGCAATGGTCCCCATTGCGTTAAGTTCCCTTGGGAGATGGGGATAATTATGCTAAATCTGAAGCTTCATGTGTTGCTTGGCTTGCTGAAGAAGCTGTCATGCTTAGCTTGTTGAAGGCTATCATGAACCTGTTGTTGGAGGGGTTGAATCCATTCAACCAATATAGCTGCATGATCTACCTAAGTGTGCCAGGACTTTGTCGGTGAAGATGCAAGATGAAGAGTATGAAGGGTTCTATTATAACATTGCTTTACTAGGCAGTGTGGAGGCACCCCTGTAGGTGCAACAAGAACATCATGGTACTCTTCTACAATCTTGTCGATCTACTTCTGTTGGATAGAAAGGTCTTGGGTTAATGTTGCAGTGGTTGTAGTGTCCTTCTATTCACCTTTTGATCGGATTGTGAAGAGACTAAACTTTGCAGTATGAGATATTACTTTGTGGCATTGTTTTGGTGGGACAATAGTTGAAACTAGCTCTGGTATTCTGTATAGCTAACCCCCCAGAGTAATAATGATGCTACGGGGTAGAGACTCATAAATAACATGAAGCCTCCACATATATGGTTTTCCTAATAGAACATCACATACTTCTAGTGGGGAAACATCACATAATACCTCATCCTTGAAGGGCTTGATGCCGTAGAAAATTCGACATTGTTGGCTAACACAAAGATCTTGACACTGGTGAAGCCACCCAATGTTGTATGGTTGTGGGTGTGGTGTTGTTGGAAAATCCAACTGCTTGAAAACCTCTGCTGAGATGATGTTATTTTGGCTTCCATTATCAACAATAAAATGTAGTGGGGTCCCCTTCACCCACATTTGTGAATGGAAGAGTCGCTCCCCTTCCTCAGGATCCTCTTCTGGTTGGATTGTTGTAGTTGCGATAATAGTAGTGGGTTCTGCATCAATGATCTGTCTCCTTTTATCATTTTCTGAATCAGGGTCCAAGTTGGGGTTTGGATATTTATCTTTTATCTTGGACACCAATGACTGTATTGAGCGACATTCATTAGTGTTATGCCAAGGTCTGTTGTGGAACTCACACCACTTTCCAGTGTCTTTCTTAGACTTCTCGTTACCCTTCTTTTCCTGCATCTGGAACTGTCTCTCTTGAGGTTGGCCTTCCTTGCTTTGTCCTTCATTATGTGAGTTAGAGTTTCCTTTGCCATGCTTATCCCACTTACTCTGCTGCTTGAATTTCTGCTCACTTTTGACTGCATATCGATAAGCAGCTCCCAATGAGGAGATGTCCAGAAAATCCATCTCTGTTTGGATGTACATGTGTAGACCACTGCGGCACTTCAAAACTAGGTGCCACTCAGAGTCTTTGATACCCAAATTTGAGTGCAAAGTATGAAAGATGTTGGTGTACTCTAACATTGTTTGATCTCTTTTATGACACAGAGTTGTCCATCTCATGTATTGGTCATCATAGTTTTTGACAGGGAAAAAATCCTCCTTTAGAGAAACTACAAAGGTCGACCAAGTGGGTTATCTCTCAAATAATGTATATTCATCCATGGTGTACCTCTCCCAGTAACCTTCCCACCAAGCTTTGACACGGGGAAGGGATATAAGGAGCGCAGAAGTGATCTTTTCATTGTCGATTTTTTTTTGGACAAAGTAATAACCTTATAAAAGATTCAACCATTTTTCTAGAGCATCTGCATCTATCTGGCCTTCAAATAAGGGGATATCAAAATTTACTTGTACCTTTAAATGTGTCACACTTGAAAAATGGTTACTTGTTGAAGATTCCTCAGTTGCCGCCATTGGTAGTCTTCGAAGGATCTGAGCGAAGTTGTCCATCATCTTGTTCCTTTGTTGCACGTGGGCTTCCTTGAGAAACATCTTGAAAGGATCTCCTTCTCTGTCATCTCCCTTTTCTTCCACCATGGGAGGTTGCTTGGGATAGCGAGAGTGGTTTTTCTCAAGCAAAACTAGCTTGAGACCCAAATCTCTATACCCTGACCTTGTCGGGGACCTACTCTAAGAAATGAAAAGGAGCAAAATTATCTGATACCACTGATCTAGATTTTTTTGAGAACAACAAGAAGGTAGAAATATAACCAAGATATAACAATGAAATACACAAAAATATAGAAGAGAACACATAAATACAATGAATCCCAACTTCTATTACTGAATAAGATAGAAAAACACTGTAGAACACAAACTAGAAAATGGGGTAGCTTATCTCTAAAAAGAAAGAGATGTTGGCTACGCTTCATTCCCAAGAAGCTTTACATCACAATCCATTGCATACTTAAAGGGCCTCCTTCACCTCAATTATGTATGAGAGAGTGAGAGGAGAAAAATTCCCATGATGCATGTGGGATAAACTGGACTAAGTTTATAAAATGCCATATGCATGTAAAATACTAGGACATCACGGGAGGCCACCCATCCTAGTACTACTCTAGCCTGAGCGAGCTTAATTGTGGAGTTCTAATGGGATCTAGTGCATTACCACTATGTTGTAAGCAAGTACATAAGAGCATTACATGATGTTTGTAATTAACAAATGAAGGTCACATTACATTCCATTCTCCACCAAAAGGGTGAATTTCATGGTTTATCAAAACCACAGGCTCAAAATGGTGATTCAGTGGAAAAGGTGGATGGCCACTGAGATCCATCTAGATTACCTTTTTTCACTTTCACTTCAATTAGGTAGTGATAAGCCAAACCTATTACTTGCTCCATGTTCACTCTAACAAGGAAAATTGAATCATATCTTTAAAAAACTTTGTTGATTACCTATTCTCCACAGTGACACAAGAACAAAAGAAAGAAAAATAGTTATGTTAGTTAATATAGATGCATGCATCTACTATAACCTTGTCAAATTTCAGTGCATACAAGCACAAACTGAAAATATTTCAACGTTGGCCCCATTCATAGGTCACTCTATGTGGGGTCAAATTAAAACATAATTTCCACTAATTGGTAAATGGACAACCTTGAAAATCAATCAACACTTATTTTAGTAAACAACACTGGTCATGTTCCTATATCTAATTGGTCTTCTCTTTGGTCAAATTTTCCTTCTCAGTTCTCAAACGACCATGTCTTATTTGACCCCCTTTCCCGACCTAACCTCTATAAATATTTATATACTATATCACAAGTTTGTCAAAACACATTAATACTCGATAAAAAAGTACTCAAAAAATTGCACAAGTTTCATCGGTTATTTGATCTTATCTTTGATTTTTGCTCTCATCTAAGCTATTAACCATATTCCACTTATTGGCCACCCAGTTATAAACCATTCACTATGTGGGTATAATATGAGAAATATTTGAGTTTTGAAACCCTCCCATACCATCAAGGCACACATCTAGTGCAACCATGCCAAATTTCAATGACTACAGGAAAAGTTTGAGAAAATTTCAACATTGGCCCCATTAATTGGTCATTTTGCGGGGTCGACGAGAATCAACACTTATTCTAGTAATCAACATTGGTTATGTGCTTATATCTAATTGGTCTTCTCTTTGGTCACCTTTTCCTTCTCAGTTCTCACACGACCATGTCTTCTTTGACCCCTTTTCATGACCTAACCTCGGTAAATATTTATGGACTATATCACAAGTTTGTCAAAACACATTAATACTTAATAGACATTTGCTCGAAAAATTACACAAGATTTTTCGGTTATTTGATCTTATCTTTGATTTGTTCTCTCATCTAAGATATTGACCATATTCCACTTATTGGCCATCCAATTACGAACCATTCTCTTATGTGGGTATAATATGAGTAATCTTTGAGTCTTGAAACCCTCCCATACCGTCAAGGCATGCATCTAGTGCAACCATGTATAATTTCAAAGACTAAATGAAAATTTTGAGAAAATTTCAATGTTGGCCCCATTAACTGGTCACTTTGCGGGTTCAACGAGAATCAATACTTATTCTAGTAATCAACACTGGTCATGTGCCTATATCTAATTGGTCTTCTCTTTGGTCACCTTTTCCTTCTGATTTCTCACACAACCATGTCTTCTTTGACCCCTTTTCATGACCTAACCTCGGTAAATATTTATGGACTATATCACAAGTTTTTCAAAACACATTAATAATTGATAGACATTTACTCAAAAAATTTCACAAGCTTCGCCGATTATTTGATCTTATGTTTGATTTTTTCTCTCATCTAAGATATTGACCATATTCCACTTATTGGCCACCCAATTACAAACCATTCGCTTATGTGGGAATAATATGAGTAATCTTTGAGTCTTGAAACCCTCCCATATCGTCAATGCATGCATTTAGTGCAACCATGCCAAATTTCAATGACTAAAGGAAAATTTTGAGAAAATTTCAACGTTGTCCCCATTAACTGGTCACTTTGCGGGTTCGACAAGAATCAACACTTATTCTAGTAATCAACACTGGTCATGTGCCTATATCTAATTGGTCTTCTCTTTGGTCACTTTTTCCTTCTCAATTATCACATGACCATGTCATCTTTGACCCCTTTTCATGACCTAACCTCGATAAATATTTTCGGACTATATTATCAATTTGTTTAAACACATTAATTCTCGATAGACAAGTACTCAAAAAATTGCACAAGATTCGTCGATTATTTTAACTTATCTTTGAGTTTTTCTCTCATCTAATCTATTGACCATATTCCACTTATTGGTCACCCAATTGCAAATCATTCGCTTATGTGGGTATAATATGAGTACTCTTTGAGTCTTGAAACCCTCCCATACCATTAAGGCATGCATCTAGTGCAACCATGTCAAATTTCAATGACTACAGGAAAAGTTTGAGAAAATATCAATGTTGGCCCCATTAACTGGTCACTTTGCGGGGTCGATGAGAATCAACACTAGTCATGTGTCTATATCTAATTGGTCTTCTCTTTGGTCACCTTTTCTTTCTCAGTTCTCACACGACCATGTCTTCTTTGACCCCTTTTCATGACCTAACCTCGATGAATATTTATGGACTATATCACAAGTTTGTCAAAACACATTAATGCTCGATAGAAAAGTACTCAAAAAATTGCACAAGCTTCGTCGGTTATTTGATCTTATCCTTGATTTTTACTCTCATCTAAGCTATTGACCATATTCCACTTATTGGCCACCCAGTTACAACGCATTCACTTATGTGGGTATAATATGAGTAATCTTTGAGTCTTGAAACCCTCCCATATCGTCAAGGCATGCATCTAGTGCAACCATGTCAAATTTCAATGACTACGAGAAAAGGTTGAGAAAATTTCAACGTTGGCCCCATTAACTAGTCACTTTGTGGGGTCGATGAGAATCAACACTGATTCTAGTAATCAACACTGGTCATGTTCCTATATTTAGTTGGTCTTCTCTTTGGTCACCTTTTCCTTCTCAGTTCTCACATGGCCATGTCTTCTTTGACCCCTTTTCATGAACTAACCTCGATAAATATTTATGGACTATATCACAAGTTTTTCAAAACACATTAATGCTCGATAGACAAGTACTCGACAAATTGCACAAGCTTCATCAATTATTTGATCTTATCTTTGATTTTTACTCTCATACAAGCTATTGACCATATTCCACTTATTGGCCACCCAGTTACAAACCATTCACTTATGTGGGTATAATATGAGTATTATTTGAGTCTTGAAACCCTCCCATACCATCAAGGCATGCATCTAGTGCATCCATGTAAAATTTCAATGACTACAGGAAAATTTTGAGAAAATTTCAACATTGGCCCCATTAACTGGTCACTTTGCGGGGTCAACGAGAATCAACACTTATTCTAGTAATCAACACTGGTAATGTGCCTATATCTAATTGGTCTTCTCTTTGGTCACCTTTTCCTTCTCAATTCTCACACATCCATGTCTTCTTTTACCCCTTTTCATGACCTAACCTCCATTACAAAAATATCTTCATTAATGAATTCTGGTGTTTTATAACAATTCATGCGCGTGTGCATGAATTCATAATTACGATCTCATTTTGTTTCAAGATTTATCTCTATTCCATCATTCCTCTTTTGATCATTGTTCGTGTTTGTATCACCAATCTGAGTATTACTGCCATTAATTTAGGTTAGTTTAGTTTAGTTTGGTTTGGTTTATAGGTTAATTTGGTTTGTAAATATTTGTTGATCAATTGTAAAACAATTGGAACTTTTCTAGAACAACCCTCCCATAAGTATTTAATTATTAATATTGATTACAACAACAATTAACAACATGCAACATAGGATATCAAAAAATGAAATAAAACTTAAAAACATGTAATTAACCCACATAAAAAATTATTTAAAAAGAATAATTCATACAAATTAAAATATCTAGTTACGTACCTCATCCAATGCAACATTTGTATCATTCTTCTTCTGTATCTTCTTCTTGATAATCCAACTTGACATCTGTATCAACATCCGGTTTAGAAATAATTTTGAAAGTATTGATGGTATCATCATCATCATCAATGTAATTTTCGAGCATATCTTCATCAATATCATCATCAAGAACTGACACCTTGTCTCCTACGCTTGGTTAATCTTCTGCGTCTTCTTCATATGTCGATCCATATTCTTACTCCTCTAGGTCTACATCATCTTCTTCATCTATAATATAATTTATTGGTCTTCCTCTTAGATCATATCTAACAACAAATGACCAATCCCTCTTACCTGGAACCTTTGAGTAAAAGACTTGTTCATATTGACTTGGAAAAACATAGCGGTCATTTTCTTTTTCAATAACCATTGTTTTAATCATCGAAAATCCGTTGGCATGTTGAATAACAATTCTTTCCTCATCATGTTCATGCATTCATAACCTATACCATTTGGCATCGAGTAAAACTAATTTGAAGAAATTAAAGTCATACTCAGTTCTATCATTCAAAAACATATAATTTCTATTTTCAGATTCTCGAGGACATCTGTCACTCCTAGAACCTGGAATATTGCAATTATCCCACCATTAGAATTTTTCCTGGTTTCATCCAACTGTTTGATGCAAAATTTACGACCATTGCACCACATAGCCTTGTGGTGTTTCAACTGCAATATGCCAGACATGTAAAATATGCATTGTCAATTAATAATAAACAAATTTATATAACTTGGAAAGTATAATATGAAAAAAACACACCTACAATCACATTAATATAATATAAAATAACTGAATAAAATGGGTGAATTTTCTTGCCTTTCCGTATTTCAAACAATATGCTAAATCTATTTCCCTCTGTGTAACATCGAAATCTCCATTACGACGAGCTTCTCTAACCAATTCAGACTGTTCTTTCCATGATAACCTACTGCCATGACATTGTTTACATCTATCAATTCATACCTTCATCCAGTCAAGATTGTTTGCAATGTATAAAGGTAGTGCATCCCAATCTTGAGCAACTGAATGATAAAAAAAGCACAATTCACCAATATTAAATATTAGTTATAACCATGGTAAATGTTAATAAATGATGAAAGAATAAATATTAAATGAGTATGATCATATACACAAAAAAACAAAAAATTATATTTATTACAAATATCCCCAATTTAATTACCTCACTTTCTTCATTGTACCTTTCCACAACAACTGCTCCCCTTCAATTTTTTTGATGGAGTTCACATCCCAAATGCAATCCATTGCATGCATAGCTTACGCTGCTAATTTAGGAAGATACTGACTAATATACACCATGGATTCATATACCATATATCCCTCCACCACAGAACTCTCAGGACATTCTCTTTATCTAACCAAAGCCTTCAATGATTTCAAGTGCCTCTCCACCATCCACATTGACCTTGTGTGTACAGGTCCACACATTTCAATCTCATCAACTTGGTGTATGAGGTAGTGTTCTTGTGCATTGAAAAATGTTGGAGGTAGATACTTCTTCATTTCACACATTAGTCGAGGAATTTCTCTCTTACAATACTTTATATCATCTTCATGGATTTCTTTCAATGACAACCATCTACATATCATGATGCAAGAAAATAACATGTTTCAAAAAAACATACTACATATTACATTACAAGTAAAAAACATGTCATTAAGTACAACAAAAAATTTAAAAACGTTTTGCATATATATTGCAACTACTTACCTCATGTATTTTCCAAGATCATATATAACTTGTTTGACGTTGTTGTCAAAGTCATTTGGGAGAGATAGTGGTAGAACATACTGTAACAGTAAAAAAAATTGTTACTTGTTTCAAAACTAGACAAAAAAATAAAAATCTCAAAAAATGCATACGACCAATATATAAATATGAATACTAAAATTATTAATTACCTTAATGAAGGTATGCCAATCATGTGTTTTTACCCCACCAAATTCACCTTTCTTCGTTAAGATATTCTTTATGTTTGAACAAAAACCCGTGGGAAATTTAATTCTTTGAATGCCCTCTTTTACACCATTGCTTTGCTACTCTGTTAATAACCATGGAAGGCTATTTTGGTCTCCATCGCTATTTGATCGGATCACACTTTGCATTGCATGATTGGATTCCTGAATGTCATTACAAATTTTGACATTTTTTTTGTTTATCCCTCCTGCCATCTATGATTCACCATAATGTTTCCATCACATTCTTCCCGATATGCATTGCATCAAACAAATGAACTATTTTTATCTCGTCATAGTAAGGAAATCTCATGAATTGTGTGGGATAAAATTTCATGCCTCGTGGAAGCCCATTATTACTACCTTCACGATGACAACACTGATGAAACATAAAAAAAATCAGAACACTATTTATCAAATGCGGTAAAATAAATTGAATAATTAAAATAAAATTTCAAAACATGATTCCATTTACGATACATAAACAAAATACATACCTCGAGGATTAATTCTGTCATATGCCAACTTCCATAGGTGAGATGTCATTCTTTGTGGTTTTAGTCTAGTCTCTTGTTTCCCATTGAAAATATCTTTTTCAGTAGTATGATACTTATGGTTCTTAGAGAGGAAGTGTCTATACTCATCAAACAAATCATTTCCTAAACTTTTTGACCGATGAGATTTTATCTTAGGACCACAAACTGGACATGCAAATTTACCCTTTGTTTGAAGACATGCAACAGATGGATTAATGTGAATTATTAATATACGAAAGGGTTATTTAAACAACATGGATGATATATTCAATTAATTATATACTATTCAAGCATGCAATATGGAACGTTACATACCAAAAAAATGTGTTAGTCCCGAGGTATCATTAATTTTCCATAAAAATATTCCACGACATTGAAGTCTCTTCTTCCCAATTGGTTTACAGATGCCATACATAGTGATGCCCTCCCATAAATTTAGCAGCTCCCCGATAAGAGGCTCGATATACACATTCATATCTTTAACTTGGTGCTTACCTAATTGTTTGAAATTACATGAAATTACTACCATGGTATGTATATATACGTAAATAAGTAATAAAAGATATTATGCAAACAAAGAGAAAAATGAAAAAATTACATTCTAAAAATTAATGTAAACAAATACCTGGAACAATCATTGTAAACATTATGTGCTCCCTCTTTATTGACATCCAAGGAGGAATGTTGTTGTTGATAACAAAAATAGGCCACACTGAGTAAACAGACTGAATCTCTCCAAATGGATTAACACCATCAATTGCCAATGAAAGCCTAAAATTACGAGGTTCATTTGTAAATTCTGGCCATTTGCAACAATTTCCTTAAATGCACAACCATCTGTAGGCATTCGAAGAACACCATCTTCAATTCTCTTTCATGCATGGTAATCCATAAATTTTTCTATGCTTTGGCACCTGAACAGTTATTGCAAACGTGGAATTATGGGAATTTGCCGGAGAACCTTTCGAGGCACCATTTTTGTTACTTGATTGGTTCGATATCTACTGATACCACATACCTGACATTTTTTTTTTGATGCATGCTGTCCATAATATATAATAGGATCATCATGACATGCATCTATACTTTGATACTCCATTCCAATGTCTTTCATAATGGCATCTAAATCTTGATATATGCGAGGTAAAATATTTGACGAGGGTAACATAAATTCACCTAACAATCTAAAACATAAAAAATAACTAGTTAATGCAAAGAATAATAATTGTAAATATTGCAGTTTTATTTTACACATTAATTAACACTAAAAAAGGGGGGAAAAGGTCAACCTTTGTGTAGATGTGATGAAACATATTACATACCTTAGGATCTCTGTCATACAAGTGTTCGACAAATGATTTGTAACCTTTAAGTTCACAAACAACAATGTAGTGGAGAGAAGATTTGCTCTTGACCCTTTATAAAGTCGTTTATTTTCCTTTTCAATCATAGGTTCATCATAAATACCATCACTACTGTCCCCATGATCCTCATCTTGATGATCGAATAAGTCTTGGATCATTTGATTTTTCCCATCATCTTGAACTATGTTATTATTGTCATGTACTTCCATGGGATCATTAACTTGATCTTCATTATCTGCTTCATGTTCCTCATCTTGTACAACATAATTTCTGCTACTACTTGGTGCTTTTTGCAGAAAGTTAGGGGACAAATCTAACTTTATAATTACAAACCATCATGCAAAATTAGTGCATGTATAAAAAAATTATAAAAGTTTGAGAATACAATCAATATTGAAATTGATAATGAATATATATAGCTAATTACCATGGGATGATATTCATTTGATCCCCTGTCCATGTGCCCATATTTTCTACAATGTTTTTTATTTGTTGCTATTAAAACTCTTTTGAGACGTGTAGTACAACAATTTTTGCAAGGGCAATAACATTTATCGTAACCCTTTTCACCCTCTTTAATTTTTTTCCCACCTCTAATGTTTTATGACATTCTTCCCCACATACATATACTGATGATTATCTTATAAAATTGAGTGGTGTATAATAGAATATCTATTATAACATATGAAAAAAAAAACTTTTTTTGTTCACCAAGAATACCTTATACCCTTTTTGAACTATCGTTGTTATAACAAACTTGTCGCAACATCCATAAAATGCAACATATTTATAGATTTTATAACGTCGCAATTTCGACGACAGTTGATCAATTCAATATTGACTTTGTCAAATAGTGGGTGACCGTTAGGGAGGGGAGGACCTAGTGTCCACACCATCGCATGAGCGATGAACATTTGATGTCATCGCAAGAGCGAGACTTTCAGAAGACATAGCTCTTGCGAGGATTTTAAAAGTACGTTGCACGTGGGACAATATTGGGCAGGAAGGATAAAAAAACTTAAAATTTCCTCTATTTTTCGACACCATGGCCAATTTTTTCCATAACGTCACAATTTTTCCAATATGTAATAGTGAAACTTCGCTTCATGCCAAATGAGTTAGGACTATTGAGTTTACAATGGCACAATCCGTTTCCAAGGTCAAATTTTTATTGCATATTTGAGATTTAGAATAAAATTTTAAGAAAGTGTGAGGCACAAAACAGAAACACACAACTATACTCAAATATATGGTAGAGTGAGGGTCGACTGACAACTTTCATTAATATTGAGTATCTAACAAAATTTGGGATGGCTAAGGCGGTTGTAATACCCTAGTTTGACCCCCAGGTTTTAATTGTATAAGTAAATAGGCTATATGGGTTGGTGAGCCAGTATGGTTTTTGGGTCAGTGTGCCTATACATTTTTTGGGCTAGAGAGCCTATGATGACTAAAGTTCAAAGATCCTATATTGTGATATGTACATACAACTGATTAATAAAATACATCATTGTTGCATACCAAGTCAGACAAAATACTATGAGGGACTATGAATTCACGAGAGGGAAAGGGGCTCAGCCAAAGAGATAATATAATATTCCTAAGCCCTTAGTCATAGCTTTATGGTTATATCCTAGGTTCCTAAGTGATGGGATGAGTTCCCAACTGGTGAGAGAGTGGTCCCTTGAGTGCGACATGTCGAAAGGTCAACATGCCTATATAAGCCTATTTTCTAGTGGAGAGGTATCATTCCTTGTACATTTTGGTGAACTAGAGGGGAGGGTGACCTAGAGAGCCACTGATACTTTGTGTCAGGATGAACCTTGTGAATCTTAGGTGGGAATTTTTTGGCAAATCTCCTTGGGTTTCCTTGGGGAAGGTTGGAGCCCTGGAGGGGGGATTGGGTGGGTAGGATTGCCCAGTGTGTGAGGTCTAGAGGGTGCCTGGAGACTCCATTGGTACAATTGGAGTTCTTGGAGCCACAACTCTAATACTTCCTATATGATGTATGCTGGAGCGTTGGAAGGAAATTGGGACAACCTAAGGGACTACGATGCAGAGAAGGGGGTACACTTCCTTGGGTTGTGTAGGTTGAGGGGAATGAGAATTGTTGGTTGGAATTGCTTCTAGAATTTTGTACCTTGGTCTAAACACTTGCCTATATTGACTATGAGACCTATTTTTATTAGGTAGCCTTTTCCCTGGTGGAGTCATAGCCCCAACTCAGGGGTGACCTTCTGGTAAGAGAGATAGAACAACAAGGTCTATGTTTGGGTGGAATCTCTGAGGTGTGTAGCTAGTTGGCAATTTCATAAAATATAAGTGTTATGCTTATGTGTGTGTTAATTATTGTCGTTATATTAATGAATATGTTGCACATTATATTTTTGTATGTTTATTTCATTATGCATGGTGTTGCATGTTATTAGTCCTACATATTTATATCATGTGCATGACATAATTATTACTGGTATTATAGATGTGGTTATTATGGTGAAATTGAAGAGAAATTTTGTGAAATTTCCAGTGCCCCACCATTCCAATAGGAATGAGGGTGGTTAGGTATATTACAATGGTTACTATTTCCATCTAACCATCTATTCATTAAGTACATGGTTTTGTATCTCTTTACATATTATAGTCGATTCATGCTTTTATTATAAATTCTTATGTCATTGAATTTATATTGTCTTATAGAACTGTGTTATGACATATCAATAAATTATCTGTAAGAGTCTCATCAACATCTTCCCCAATCCCAAAGTCTTACTATGTTCTTGAAGCAATTGTGCAACAACATCTTGGGTCTTTGCTCCAGTTAAGTATCATTGTTGTGCATCAACCATGCATATCAGTCTGCATAGGTAAATCACCTGCAAAAACAACTAGATAGATGGGAAATGAACATATACAAGGCATGCCATGACCTCTTACTCTTTAGCCTCCACAATCAATCTTGTAGGTGCCTATGCATCAAATGAGTCTCCAACACTTTGCACCCACCCAACAATGGTCCTCTTGATCTATTGTTACACCATTCTCTCTTTGGTGCCTCCGGGATAACAAGTAGCAAATCTTACGTGCTGCTTATCTCACTCTTGCACAACACTCACTACGAGGTTAGCTCCTCTGTCAATGTGAGAATCTTATTTCTCTATCTTCTAGCCTCCAAAGTCACAAATCAAGGGACTATTCTTTGCAACTCATACATTGAGGGTTCATTTCATTCCTTCATTCATTGTATCATCCTTGTTATGTTGTCTATTATGTCACATTCATATGTCAATTTATTGAATGCTTCTTCTTATCATATTAATGTCATGAGAATTTCAAAATGTTCAATTATTACAAGTCTTAATGCTAAATCAAAAACTTCAAATAAAGTGTCACACTCTCAATGTTTAGTGGGAATGGTCTATGTGCTCAATATGCACGGTCAAAATGCTTTTAAAGTTTCTAGCAATGCTACAGAGTTTGAAATTTACAATTATATGAAGGATTAGTATGAGGACTCTCCAATACTTTATAAAAGTCAATAAAATCTTACCTAATCAAGCGTAATTATAAAATCAAGTAAATTTTGTCGACTAAAAATCCACTCTTGTAAATTAAAAACCAACTTATATTACAAATCCTTCATAAACTCATGTTTAACTTGTTTCCCCCTTCCCATGGATAGGAATCAACTTATGATCTTTCTTTTAATAAATCCAATGATACTTGCAAGTACCTTTTTTTAATGACTATAAAGACTCAACTAAATTAATGGATTTGACTCCACCATAACATACATAGAAATATGACTCCATTTACTTGACTCTTGTATGTCTTTTATAAATACCAACATGGATCCATATTAGCTCCAAATCTATCATGCATTGAGAGGGATCAAATCCCTTGAGGTGCAAACCTTTCCTCAAGTTTTTCAATATAAAAAACGTTTTCACCTCGAGGGACTTGAGCCCTATATGTGCATGATAGATCCAGAGTTAAGATGGATTTAAGATGGTTCTTAATATATAAAGTTAATATTGAAATATTTTACTTAACATGGACATTGGAATATTTTAGTTATGGCAAACATTGAAATATTTTTATTACTGTTAATGTTAAGCATACATCTCCCTCATCTAAGTATTTAGAAGGAACCCATTGTTAACAATAATATTTTTACTTTCAATTACTTTATATATATAAATAAAATTGATATAAAAATATCACTTGTCAACTTCATATTGACCCTAAAAGGAATTACACATCTCTCTTATACTAGAAAGTGCCTCTCGACGCAATGAATAAAAATCAAAACATTAACTATTGATCGACGACGTGGCATGCTTATAATACTGCATCGACATTTATAATATGACATTTTACATAATATATCCTAGCAACTATGTAAAGGTTCAAATTCATTACTTTATTGCCTTTGATATGGTTTATTACATAGTTGGAGTTTGGAGGATTAATGCCATATATTTCTCAAAAAGAGGCTCAATGCAAACCAAAGACAAAGCAGAGCCTCATTGCTAACCAAACATAAACACTGGCCATGGTATGGATATGATAAACACATTAGAATGCTTGAAGACTTGTAATTTTGTAAACACATAACCTAGTTAACAACCTATACCATATGATGTGATAATGATTCGACGACACATATATAGTTCGTAAAACCCATAGAAGCGCATTATGTATGGCGATCAATATCCACCCGGTTACAAATTCTTTAAGACTATGTCAGTAGCAAGATGGACATCCATACATAATGGCACACTTACTCTATTTGTTACAATCTCTAGCGACTCCACTCCATCTTTGCAGCTCAAGAAAACATCCTTAACCCATAATTTTGTTATCATGTCCCACTTCCAAGGTATGGAGAGTAAGTAGCCTTCTATCATAGATGATGGAATTTAATTAAAGTTGGTGGATTTAAATTTTAAAATTTAAAAGGAGGGAATGTATACTTGCGCCATTCACCTGCGAGCACTCCTGTATGTGTATTAAGAACAAACGAATTCATCAAATGAAGAAGAGGCGTTTGCAAGGGTAGATCATGAAGCCTCTCTTTTGGTAGGTGTCCAAGATAATTGGTTTCATTATTCCATGATCGATTGATGGGTACAACTGTGAACACAAAGTGCTCACATGCATAATCAAGTGTCGATACCTTCGTATGTCATATAGGCCACAATCAGAAACTAGCTGCCATTTCCATTGAGAATTCAATCATTACCTATCTTTATTTGGGATCATGGTGAGTAAATTCTAATTCAATCACTTGTTTTGAAATGCATTGGTTGTTTATTTATATTGTGTTAGATTGGTTCATGGAAATGGGGATGATAATAACCCATTTGGTGGAATATGGGGATGGGGACTACATTCAAAACTCTCTATCAAGCTTGGGAAACCCTTTAGAATGTAAGTACTTGATATGGAAACAAGAGGATATAGCGGAGATGTCAAGGACATTTTCTACGTGGATGCTCCCCCATCTCTTTGCTTACGCCATAGTTTTCCCATGCTCCAAGTTTCTTTAGTCATAGGAAAAAGTGATGGCAATGGCAATAATCCCACAATTTTGGTATGCTCTTTTCAATTTGTGAATTGATAACTTTTACTAATCCATTCAACTCTCGTGAATTATGTAGAGAGATACAAAATGGCCATGCAATATCTCAACATCATTTGCAGGTTGAAATGTGCTATTTGGGAATTTTAGAATGGCATTTTGACCATGTAAATCAACAAATTGTGGTTGCTAATGCACCACATTTTTCTTCTTCATAAAAACTACCTCACGATGGTTGATTTGAATCAAGTTATACTTGAAAGTGTCCTCTTAATGAATCTTCCCTTTCTTGAATGTAAAGCACATCATAAAATTTTCCCAAGTCTTGACCGGTATTCTTTTAGGGTTGGAGGGGGATTTGTTGTTCAACAACACATGTATTCCAACAAAGGATGAACACCTTCAGTAACCACTGACACAACCACATTAAATATCAACACACTGATGTTTTTACATGGTAAAACCCCTGTGGGGAAACATCCACGGCCCCAACCAACATGGCCACTTGGAGCAATTTATTAATGCAAAAGAAAAACATTGCAAAGAGAATTACAAGAGAGTTTATCGCAATTGATCATTGGCAAATGAACCTCCATGCTCTTTAAATAGAGATCATGGAACAATCGGGTGTTAAGCCATGGATCAATGTATCCATTATGATCGAGGAGAATATGAATTGTGCGATCATTCTATGTCGGGAACATATTGTGACCGTCATATTACCTAATTGAAAATGCATACTAATGAATACTAAAGAAACACACTTTTACCTAACGACACATTAGACCAAGTTGATCTTAACTAAATCCTAAGTGTCTAAATATCCTAATATCCCCCTTTAAGAACAACTTGGGATAGGATTGAATGATTTACAAAGGAGACACAATAGGAGAGCAAA
The DNA here is from genome assembly GCA_000966675.3 of Picea glauca. Taxonomy (NCBI): domain Eukaryota; kingdom Viridiplantae; phylum Streptophyta; class Pinopsida; order Pinales; family Pinaceae; genus Picea; species Picea glauca. The sequence goes on along the minus strand of JZKD02S1044298.1, from coordinate 153,268 downwards.
GGAGGCATTAAAGCCTATTCCCCCTTAATGATAAGTCCCTAAACTCCTAACATAGATCAAATTTTGAAAAACTTCTCTTCTGTAAAAGACTTTGTGAAAATGTTTGCAACTTGATCTTCTGTAGGGAAAAATAACACTTCAATAACTCGATCATGAATGATTTTTCTGATGAAGTTCATGTGTAGCTTGATGTGTTTTTTTCATTGATGTTGAACTGGATCTTTGGTGAGCTTGATGACACTCTGATTGTCACACCAAAGGGTGGTGGGATGCTGCTGCTGTAATCCAAACTCTGAAAGGATCTACCGAAGCCACAATGCTTCCTAAATTACATTAACCACTGCTCAGTACTTTGCTTCTATTGAAGAAAGAGCAATAGCCTGTTGTTTCTTGCAAGTCCAAGTGACATGTTCTGAACCAAGGATGAAAACATAACCTGCAGTAGAATTTTGATCATCAAGGTTGTCGACCCAATATGAATTAGGGAAACTAACCAATAAAGGAGTCCTTCCTGAGTTGTAATGTATCATGAACTGAATTGTACCCCAGAGATACCGAAGTATCCTTTTAGCTTCTTTCCAATGGCATTCATGAGGTGTTTTCATATACTAGGCAACAAGACCAACATAAAAGGAAAGATCAGGATGGGTATGAGTCAAGTATAAGAGGCTACTAACTAACTAAAGGTACAAAGTGGCATCAACTTTGGGATAAGTACATGTGGCAAAAAGTTTGAATACAGAATGGAAGGGAGAAGGGGTTGGTTTAGAATATTCCATCTGAAAATGACGCAAAAGGTCACACACATACTTAGACTAGGAAAGAAAAATTCATTCTTTGGTTTGCAAAACCTGGAGGCCAAGAAACTAGTGCAAATATCCTAATTTGGTCATTTCAAATTTCTTCTTAAGGCTGGTTTTCACATGCTTTAAAAGTTTTGGGTCACTACTAGTGAGGATAAGTTCATCAACATAAAGAACAAGAATTATGAGATGGATTTATACTTTCCTGGTATAGACATTAGTGTCAGAATGACATCTAGAAAAGCTAGTATCAAAAAGAAATTTGTCCATTTTGGCATACCAAGCTCGAGGAGCTTGCTTAATAGCATACAAAGATTTCTTAAGGAAACAAACAAGGATAAACTCATTCTAGACATAGCCAGGAGTTGTTCCATGTAGATTTCTTCTTGCAAATCGCCATGCAAGAAGGTGGATTTAACATCTATCTAGTGGACCTCCCAATTATGTGAGGCAATAAGGGAAAGAACAAGGACAATGTAATTCATTTTGGTTATGGGGGAAAAAGTTTCATTATAGTCAATGCCTTCAACTTGAGAGAATCCTTTGGAAACTAGCCAGGTCTTATGTCTTTCAACACTTCCATCTGATGCATACTTAGTTCAGTACACCCATTTACATCTGAAAAGTTTTCTTCCTTTCAGAAGAGGTACAAGATCCCAAGTATAGTTCATCATTAAAGAGTAATACTCTTCATTCATTGTTGTGTCCCAATTTGGATGACCTGAAGCTTCTGCAAATATCTTTGGATCATGCGTCCATGAATGTGTCCAACATTGATATGAAGGATCACCAACAAGATCAACAATTGCTTCTCATGTTGAACAGACCCATATAGGAAGCAATGGTGTCGGTTTAGGTTCATGTTCAATGGAATCATCTGGAGGAAGGTGAGAAGGTGGAGGTGTATTTTCATCCTCATTGTCATCTTCTGAAGAATAAGAAGAAACCAAAATAGGAACATAAGATGGAACAAATGTTGAAGATGGCTCGCAAGCTGAAGAAGGCACAAACACCGAATTAGGCTCACAGGTTAAGATATTTTCATCAAATTTAACCTCACTTTGAATAATAATTTCATTTGAATGAGGTTGAAGAAGTCTATTACTTTGACATCTTTAGAATAACCAACAAAAATACACTTCTCACCTTTAATTTGTAACGCTTTCCTTTTCTCACCAGGAATGTGGGCCCATGCTACACTGCAAAATGCACGAAAGTGGCTTACATCTGGCTTAATGTTATTCCATGTTTATGCCAGTGTTATATTTTTAAGATCCTTTGTGGGAGTGTGATTTACTATGTAATTTGCATAGTTAATGGCTTCTGTCCAATAATTTAGACTTAATCCCTTAGATTGGATCATACAATAGCCATTTCTTTTAATGCACAGTTCTTTCTCTCAGCAACACCATTTTGTTGTGGTGTATATGGAACAATGTGCTACATTTGGATGCCCTGTGCAGTGCAATAACTTCTAAACTTATTGTTTACATATTCACCTACATTATATGTTCTTAACCTTTGAAGTTAATGTCCAAATTTGTTTTCTACAAGGGCCTTGTAGGCCAAAAACATGTCAAAATTTTTTCTCTCTTAATTTTTAAGAAGTAAATCCAAGTGCATCTAGAAAAGTTATCAATGAAAGTTAAGAAATACTTGCACCCAGAAAAAGAAGGAGAATAAAGTGGAACACACGAGTCACTATGAACAAGCTGCAAAGGGGCCAAGGCATGCAAAGAGGCACATTTTTCAAAACTATCTCGATGATGTTTACCGAGAACATAACCGACACAAACACCATCTTTGCAAGAAACAAGAGGAAGACTAGTCACCATCTATTGATTACATAGTTGTTGCAATGTCCGATAGTTTAGATGACCAAACTGCTCATGCCAATTTTTTCTCAAGCTATCATTGTGAGCAACAAAAACTGATGGAAAATATGATGACCCAAAGTTGTCAAACTTGTACAACCTGGTAATATCATCAACAATTCCAGTTGCGAGAACATGCTTATGATGTTTTAGATACTTGATTACAACTTGATGAGGTGAAAACTCTACGATTTTACCTTCACATGAATGAGTAATCTGATATATTGATAGAAGGTTGCAGGAAATACTTGGAACACGTAATACATCATTGAAATGACCATTATCTACTTCAACAATTCTAGACCCTGCAACACTAAGGGATATATCATCACCAACACATATTTTCTTGGTGTTACATTCATTTAGAGCAGAAAATATGTCTTTATCATTAGCCATACGATAAGATGCTCCATAATCAATAAGTCATTCATAAGAAGAAGAATTATAATTTGCATTGAAGGAGAAACTAGAAGTAGAAAGTGCATGTCCATGAGAAAAAGAGTTAGAAGAAGAATAATCAATATTGATGTTGTGCTTCTTCATTCCTACTTCCAAAGCTTCCATATTCTTAAAACATTTGGATTCCACATGACCATCTTTCCCACAAAAGTTGCAATGTCTATCAGTCTTCATATTTTTAGATTTTTCTCCCTTGTCACCATTAGGAGAAGAAGCTCACTGAGAGGTTTTGGGACCATTGTTTTGCTTGTTTTTGTGGTGAGGATGTTTCTTCTTGGGATTCTTGGATTTATCTTTCTGTTGAGCCACCAAGGCTTTGTTGGATGTACTTGCAGTGCTGATCAATCCAAGTCGCACAAGCTTATCTTGCTCTCAAATTAGAGAATCACAAAAGGACTCAAGAGAGGGTTCTTTATAAGTACCCCCTAGAGATTCTCTAGTGGCATAAAAGGTAGATAAAAAAATAGAATATGCACTACAAAGATTAAGAAGAATAACATATATGTATCGATGTTCCTTCAGATCTAGTTGGAACTTGATACACAAAATTCTAAGTGTTTTGAACTTAGATAAGTAATATTCAATGCAAGGAAAATCTTTTGGACTTAAATTCATTAACTAATTCTCCAACTGGTGAGATCAAATAATATTGTGTGTACCAAACACAACTTCAAGATTTTACCAAGCTTTTACCAAGCTTTATTGAGGGCATTAATTTCTTCAAGGTGAAACCTTAAATAATGAGAGATGGACATCCTGATTAGTCCATAGTCTTTGTCATTCCTACTAATTGATTTGGCATACTTGTTATCATCAGTGGGTTCTTGTTCTTTTCCCAAGGTATTCTGATACAATCCTTTCCTTCTTAATAAATCCTCCATATGTGATTTCCATTGGAAATAGTTGGTAATGTTGAGAAAAATATCATTGGGAGAAGACATATTAAATATGTAAAACAAATATGAAGCTATGTTCTGGATGGAAAAATCTCAAAACAATAGGTTGTTTAAAAAAAACAGCACTGAAAACGGACTTCGGATGTGAAAGTATGCCCTTTTGCAAAAAGTTGCAAAAATGGTAACCAAAGAGCCACATGACAAGTAGAAGTTGGTCCACGTGATGATACCATTCCTTCTAATAACCTTACTTTTACAAATAAGTTGTTTATGAAGTGACCCACTTTTATAGAATAAGCAAGATCACTCTTACAATGAAGTTACTTTATGAATGAAAGTTGCATGAAAAATAAATAACTTAAATTAAAATATTGAAGCTTCTTATAGTGATTCACTTTTATAATTAAAGTGAAATACACTTTACAATGGATGCATAAACATTTAAAAAAAAAGAAAAAAAAAAAGAGACTTGAACTCAAAACCTCTTACTTAATAAAACAACTTTTAACCAAGTGAGCTAGTGCAAAACCTATTATATTAGCTAGTGCAAAACATATTATATTGTTTAGAAAGAGGATTGAGGGTGTTTTTGTTGTAGAAGACGACTTTGGAGAGTGTGCTCATAAAAAATCTTTTCACACAAGATTTTTTTTTTGCCTCTCGACAACAACAAGGGTTAGATCTCGGTTAGCTTACCCAAAAAATCCAAAATTTCCCTTTGTTTATAATTTACCGGGATCACACAGAACGCACGACCAAAAACATACACATATGAGAAACCCCTTTCTACTATGTTTTTTATTTTTCGAGATCACACAGAGCATGGGGCAAAGCGCATACACATATCGAAAAGAGTAGCAACCCATAAATAAAAAATAGAAAACAAAAATATTATCTCTGCAAAAATTTAAAAGGGTGTATTTAGGCTTTATACCTCCGGATCTGATTGAAATGACCATATCTTGGGAAAACAAAAACATTTTCGAGTGAAATGAAAGGCATTCCTAAATGAAACAAGCACTTCAGATGCAATGGAACAATCCTCTCAGCCCATAAATGTACGGAAATGGCATAAAATAGAGATGTGACAACATGGATTCACGATCTTGATCTACAATGAGAGCATGTCTTCAAATGCGTTCCGATACCATGTTCGAAAACACGGGTATTCCAACAAAGGATGAAAACCTTCAATAACCACTCACAAAACCAAATCAAATATCAACAACACTAGTGTTTTTACACGGTAAAACCCCTGTGGGGAAACATGCACGACCCCGATGAATGTGGCCACTTGGAGCAATTTATTAATGTAAAAGAAAAATATTACAGAGAGATTTACAAGAGAATTTATCACAATCGATCATCAACAAATGACCCTCCATGCTCTTTAAATAGAGATCATGGACCAATCATGCATTAAGCCATAGAACAATGTAGCTGTTAATATTGAGGAGAATATGAACCATCATATCACTTTATGTCAGGAACATATCGTGACTGTCGGATTACTTAACTACAAATGCATACTAAAGAAACACACTAAGAAACATACTTTTACCTAACGACACATTAGACCAAGTTGATCTTAACTAACTCTTAAGTGTCCAAATATCCTAACATTTTCCAATGTTTCACATGTCAATGCTTTCTATTAAACTTTGTTTGTTTTTAAGACTGGTGGGTTTAGGAAAAGAAACTAGATTATTATTTCAAAATGCTTGAAAACTTGAGCAATACAAGATAAACATATGTATATGCTAAGTTGTCCAGTTTCATTGTAACATTCAAGAAACATAATAATTACAATGTCAAATAAATTCACCAAGACACTTTTGTTTATAAAATATTGGAATACCTCCAATAAGCATGGATAAATTATCCCCAATAAAGAAAAATTCATAACGTAATTAAATCAAAAGTTATACTGCATCTTAATTAAATCAAAAGTTATATTGCATCTTTTGTTGATATATGAAATTTATTTTCTCAAAGATTCTTATGAATAAGAATTGCTAATTTTGTACTTGTATGGAAATCTATCATAAAATACATACATGATTAAAAAAAAAATATTTTTATGGAGGAGAAAGCGTTACACATGATCTATCTTGAATTTTTTTTCTTTTATTATCCATGACTTCATAGAATACTTGCATGGAATATAAACTAGCCCAACCACTTAACATGTGGCTGATGAACGCCGAGAGGTGATGCCACCTTGTTGCCCACCATTTCCCCCCCTTCCATAACTTATACATGGAAAGTATATTAATGTATAATCCATGTTAATCAAGTGCTTTAATGATTAAAAAACACATAATGACATGCGTGATAGTTATAATATTAAATTCTAATCTTTAATTTGTAGTCACTATGAAGAATATTCTTCTATCATTAAATCTCACAAGCACATTGAATATTTTTAATAAAAAAACTAATTAATCTAAAAAAATTCAACAAATATATGGCTCTCGAAGTAATTATCTTTAGTATCTCTAGTACTTGACAACACAATAACATTTTTTCTATTATCCATGACCTCACAAAATACCAAAATTATGTAAAGCAACATGCAATGAGATAATTGTAGTTTGTTTTTCCATTGTTTTTACTTCTTTCTCGCCTCTCATATTTGTCTTGTATGATATGATCAAAAAACATATTTAGTAGTTAGATATATCTATTGATTAATCATGTATGAATTTATAAAGATGTTAACCTATGAGTGGAAGAAAAGTTGTAGAATTATGTGGAATCAATCAATCAATAGAATGATTTTATGATTTGATTCAATCATTGTTAGTTGCATGTACTGACAAGATGGATCTTGATATTCGATACTTTCCACTAAAATATTAAGCTCTAAGGTTTCCTGTTACCACTAAAATATTAAGCCCAATTGGATATATCTTGATAGTCCTATGCAAAATTATATGTTGGCTCTTCCTAAGTGACAACAATCGTTTGGCACTACTACCATTCTGGACACCACATAGTTCCACTGTGATTAGGGAGCAATAATGGAATATCATATGGATTCTTTAGTTTTTACAGTTCTGGGTTTGTCTCTGTGTGTAGTCAACTAAACTGACAATCGTATTTTTGGAGTTCAGTGCATTACAGGTGGTGTTCATATGTTACCCCTAATCGGTGATGACATAGAGGAGAACATCATGGAACTTAAGAGTGATGATGACGAGGTCGATTGGCAGTAGGGGGGTCTTTTCAAAAAGGTTGATTCCTTATGAAGGGCACCATGCTCATTACTCTCCACCACACCTGACCTAACTTCTTCTCTAGGATTTAATTTCACATAGGTTCTAAATCTTTCTCCTAGTCATTACATTGTTCCTCTTGTAGCTAATGGCCTTACGCTTTCAGTGGGAGGGTCGAAGAATGTACATGCTGCTAAGTTGGGCGATAAGGGATTTTTTTCGTCGGATAGGTTGAGGAAAACCCACAAATATCCAAACCCGACATGTGTCCATAGGAAGTTGTGGAAGGAAAATAGGAAGGTTAAGCAAATGGTGTTGGGTTCGGACATGGACCTTGAAGAGACCTATAGGATGGCCCTGTGTGGCTTGGTCGACAGACCCTCCTATAATTATTTGAGTAAGGGGCTTGTCTCGACTTGGATAGAAACAAATTGGGTTCCTATACTTAGTTGTATGTCAGAAGTACTCTTCCTTACTAAAGGTTGGCTGGAATTCATTTGTAAAACCACGGAGGATGCGACCCTTTTGCTAAGCTCCCTTTCGGTTTATGGGGGTATCATTTTGATGTTGAAACGCTGGCAAGTTGCCTTTGACCCGACGACCGAACATTTTCAATTATGTCACCTATGGGTTCTTCTGTCGGGGTTACCTATACATTTTTGGAATGACGGGGCTTTGTGAGCTATTGGAGACGCTTTGGGAAATTTTATTACATTGGATACTCCTTCTAGAAAAATGGGAAGATTATTAGTGGAAATGGATATCCATTGTGGGCTACCGGAGGTCCTAGATATAGAATGGAGAGGACGTCAATATATACAATGAATGGACTATATTGCAATGCCCTTTGGATGTAATTTGTGTCATAGCACATGCCATATCCATCAAGATTGTACTGGTAAGGTGGCTGAAGAGTCATCGGAGGATACTACATTACAAAAAGATCCTCCCGACTACGTTACCGAAGTAGACTCTTCCAGGAGAAAATCTCTTCATTATGGACCCGAGCCAGGGAGCCAAATGGAGCGTTCGAAGACTCTTAATAGTAAGTTGAAAAATCTATGCCCTACTTTATACTCTACATTGTCACTTTGGGAAAAGAATGCTTTGGATAGTTCTCGTTGTCTTTTTTTATCCACCACCATAGTTAAGGGGCATACCAAGGGAGACAAGGACACTATTGATCCTATTTTGGTGGGTTCGATAAGGCTAAAAACCATTGATCCTTCTCTTGTCTTGGTTTTAGTGGTACTGCCATCACGTTCATCTGAATCTCCTCCTCATTCCCCTAAAGATATGGAACAAAATATTTTACCTCATCTTTTAAATACTCGGGCTCGGGAACCTAACTCTTCCCCCTCTTCATTAGAGATATCAGATACTTTGGTGGATCTTGGGTTTAGAGAATCTAAGGTGGATGAATCCACTCTTAGTGTTGTACTTGACTCTTTGTTTCCCTACATTCGGGACACAAACACAACTATTAAAGTGCCAACTTACATGGGTAAGGCTATCCATGACCTTACTTCAGAATCAGGGGAAATTAATTATCTAACACATACCGAGGGGAATGGGAAAGAATTTTCTTGGTCAAGAGGCCTCTACATTGAATACTCTCCAATAAAGAACCGAAGCACCCAAAAAAAATTGGCGATTTTATCCTCCCAAACAAGAGACTCTGTTCCTTCCTCAACTGATATTGGGGCTCTTAGAGCAATGAAATCCCTGGTGAGGGCTAAGTGATGTTGTTACTCTCCTTAAATATAAGAGGGATTGGAGGCACCCTCAAAGATGCCTCTGTTCATTGACTACTGGATCAAACTCGACCATATATTTTTTTCCTACAGGAAACCTTGGTTCATGAGCAAAAAGAAAGAGATTTCATGCATCTTCTACATCCCTCCTGGGTTTCGAGTGTTGTAAACTCTGTGGGTACTTTGGGAGGATTATTAGTCACTTGGGATCCAAATTTATATGATATGGTTCCTTATCTTACTATTGTTGGTATTATTTTAACATGCAGGTGTATTATAAATAAGTGGGACATCACATTGCTTAATATATATGGCTCATGCACAAATCAAAAACTTTTCTGGAGTTCGGTGGCAAACAATGGTATATTGTCTATTAGTAATCTGATCATTGTTGGTGATATGAATATTATATTTTCGTTGGATGAGGCATGGGGAGGTTCCACATTGCCTGAATCGACAGATGATTATTACATAGATTTATTTCTCTCCAAAAAGTTGATAGACATCAAACCAAAAAAACTGGTTCCTACCTGGCAGAATGGGCGTTCTGTTCATGAGGCGATTGCTAGGCGATTGGACATATGTATTGTTTCAGAAGGTTTATTATATGTTGTTGGCTTATATAGATCATGGGTTGAGTTTCCATATATCTATGATCATGCTCCTGTCTTAGTAAAGTTGGAGATTCCTCCCTTTTACAAGGCCCATCCTTTCAAACTAAACACCCATTGGTTGCATGATTTAGAATACGTGGTTTTAGTTCATAAGATATGGAAGGATCCCATTTTCTTAACCGAAGGTGGTAGATAAAACAAATTAGTTTGGAAATTAAAGGTCTTAAAGTCTCATACAAAAATTTGGTATAAAGCAAGTATTGACAGAAGCAAAGAAAAATTGGTGACTTTAGAATCATATATAAAGGATACAATTATGAGATTGGTCAGTGATTCTACAAATCTGGGAGCGGAAAAACATCTCCAACAGATGGAACTAGAAAGGAATAATATATTGCGAGGAGTTGAAGAACAGTGGAGACTTCATAGCAGGGCGATCTGGATAAAGAGCGGGGACAATAATACAAAGTTTTTCCACAACTATGCAAGCCACAGTAGGATCCGAAAACATGTTTGGGAGATCACCGATGAAAATGGATATACAATTACAGAACAAGGAGTGATATATTATTTCAAATTTTTTTACAAGGCTCCGATCACCCCAAACACTACTGAACAAGTCAAGGTTATTGATCTCTTCCCCCAGATGGTAAATGATGATGAGTCATGTTCATTGTTCAACCCAATTACTATGGAGGAATTAAAGGCTGTTTTATTTCACTTCAAAAAAGATAAGAGTCCAGGGCCTGATGGTTGGACGACTAAATTTTTTACTTTCTTTTTTGATTTAGTAGGGGAGGATCTCCTTGAGATGGTGGATGAATCGAKATGACAAGGCTCTATTATGGGAAGTCTAAAATCAACATTCTTGACCCTGATACCAAAGGCAAATAAACCAGTTACTTTTGATGATTTCCGCCCGATATCATTGTGTAACTTGTGTTACAAAGTGATATAAAAAGTCATTGCAAATCAGATAAAACCGATCCTTTCTAGGTCACTCTCCGCAGAAAAGTTGGGGTTTTTACAAGGAAGGAAGATTCAAGATTCTATTGACACAACTCATGAGAGTCTACATAGCATAAAGAGGAAAAAATTAAAATCACTTGTATTAAAATTGGACTTGCGGAAGGCATATGATTGCATTGATTGGGATCATTTAAGATTGACCTTATTAAAAGTGGGCTTTGGGCTCCAGATGACAAATTGGATCATGAGTTGCATTACTTATTCTTCATTTGTTTTATTACTCAATGGCGAGGCCACATATTTTTTCAGAAGCGACAAAGGTTTGCGCAAAGGTTTCCCTTGATCTCCGTTACTTTTTATCCTGGTTATGGAAGGTCTCAGTCTATTACTAAAAAATAACATTGGTGAAGGCAATCTAACATGTATAAAAGTAAATTTCCTCCAGATAGGATGGGGAAATCCTAACACTCTGAAACAATCTCTCGGCACGCCTCGATGCATGATCTAAATGAGCAACCACACAACAACCACCTGCTACGAACTGGCACAGAATGTCTCCAGGTTTGATCCATCAGAATGAATCCAGAAGAGGGGGAGAAACCCCCCTCATATAGAAATGTTACGACCAATGATGGATTGGGTACAAGAGAAAAACGCTCATCATTTGAGCTGCCGCTGCAGCTACACGATCAACTTCTTGCCGGAGAACAAGGAATCAGGAGGGAAATGGACATGGAAGCCAGCACGTCCCATCCAAAAGCACCTTGCGGGTGGGAGCCTGGAAAATGCATCCCACAAATGGACAAACTGCCGAGATACCTCATAATATCAACAAGAGTGGGTGAACACACATAGTTCATGAGAGAGCATGCCCTCATTGGCAAGTTTCTAGGACTGTGGCCATCTAAACGTGACCTAAACAGATGGATAAAACACTGGTGGAACCCTAAAGGCTACTACGAGGTTCAACTCAGCTCTAAAGGTTTTTTCACAATCATTCTGTACAACCTACAAGACAGGGACCAAATCTTTGAGAGTGGGCCATATTTCTACAACTCAGTAGGGTTATTCCTGCAATTCTAGATGGAACGATTCAGCCCAGACAAGGAGGACTTCATAATGGCTCTAGTCTAGATCCGCCTATACTCTTTGCCACAAGAGTTCTTGCTAGAGGATATTCTTATGGGAATAGGGAATACAGTGGGTCACTACGTCAAAACTTTAGAAGCCACAAAGAAAAGGAAATACACTTCATACGCCCGAATCCGTGTTTATATGAATATCTCTAAAGCTCTACCGGGATCGGTAACTCTGGAATATCAGGATGAAGATTGGAAACAAACGTTGGACTACAAACATATCCCTTTCCACTGTAGGAAATGCCATGAACATGGCCACCTCTTTAGAGACTTCCCTCTGAATAAGAAAGTTGCCAAAGTAAGTTATACCACACAGAAAGATGGCTTCACCACTGTCACAGCCAGAAAAAAAAACCCTCCAAGAAAGTAGAATCCAGACCCCAAACCTAAGATCTTGACCAAAAACTCCTATGAGATTTTGAATCAGCTACATGAGGATGAAAAAATCCAAGATCCGCACAAAGAGCAGCAACAGGGTAAAGGAAATAACCAAACCCCTTCCTCCTCTGACCCAAATCGTGAAATCCACCCAGAAGAGAGGGGAGACATAGATGGAGACACCTTAATGCAGTTGGACGACCGAGATCTAGCAGGCATTGATCTAGAAAAACTTGAGGAGGCCCTCAATCAAAAGGATCTGCAAGCCCTACCTAAAGAGAAAATATGAAAGCTACATAAGGTTTTTCTTTACTCCTCAGTAGGATCCACAACTCGCCTAGGTGTAGTCATAGAATCAAGACCAGACTCAAAAAGGATACTGTGAGAGAACAAATAAAGGGGGTAAAAATAAACACATCAACTCATCAAGGAGGCAGGCAATCTTATGCTCAACTCAGGTCATATTCACAAGCTCTCAGAGGGATACCTCCACCCAACACCACCCTCATTATGATGAAGATCATCACCTGGAACATTAGAGGACTCAATGGTCGATCCAAACAAAAGATCCTCCGAGACTGCATCAAAGCAGAACATCCAGATATTCTAATGTTATAGGAAACGAAATGTGCTGGGGCAGAAGTGGAAACTATCTTCCAGCGCATTTGGAGAGGATTTGATTTTGTTCTAACAGACTCCACAGGCGCCTAAGGGGGTCTAGCCATACTATGTAACCCATGCAACATTACTCTAAGCAGATCTTTTTCTACAATAGGCACAATAACGACCCACTTCGAGGTCATGGGTTCGAATCAAGAGGGAGCTATCACAAACGTTTATGGACCCCAAAGCCAACAGGGGAAAGACAAACTCTTGGAGTGGCTAGCCCTTATCAAAACATTACTGACCACACCCAACTGGATCATAGGAGATGAATTCAATATGATCCTGTCACTGGAAGAAAAAACAGGAGGGAGCAAAAGGCTTGAGAAAGACAGTGGTAAGTTCAAAACCCTCATCGATCAACTAAAGCTAGTAGACATTGAAAATAGCAATGGCACCTTCACCTGGTCCAACCGTAGGTTAGGAAACCAACATGTTGCCTGCCGTCTGGACTGCTTCCTTGTGGCTGAAGAAATAATTGAAGAAGCCCCTTGTATGGAAAGTCTCATTCTCCCAAAAGCTGGGTCAGACCATTGGCCAATTGCCTTTAATCTAGAAACAGGGGCAACACCCAAATACAAACCCTTTCGGTTTGAGAAATTCTGGCTCACACACCTGAACTTTCATCAACTTGCAAAATCCTAGTGGGCTCAGGCAGAAATAGATCATGGTACAAGCATGTACAAATTCCTGCAGCGCCTCAAAAACTTCAAGCAAGCACTGAAGCACTGGAACAAGAACACCTTCAGAAACATATTTCAAAGCATACAGGACATAGAGAACAAACTAGGGGAGATACAAAAAACTTTCATTTCAGGAACTCGAACCACTGAACTAATGAAAGAGGAGGAGAAGCTTCAAGCGCAACTAGAAGAGAGGAGAAAGCAAGAGGAAATTTTGTGGAGGCAGAAATCCAGGGTACAATGGCTCAAAGAGGGGGAAAAGAACACAAAGTTCTTCCATAGAGAAATGTTGCATCGCCGAATCATTAACATAATTACTCATTTGGAGGATGGCCAACGTAATCCAATCAGAGAACATACCCAAATAGAAGCAGAACTTAACAAATATTACCATGACCTCCTAACATAAACTAGGGAGGATAGAATAACAACAATCAAGTGAGTAACCAGTCACATACCCTCTATGGTGACTCCTAAACATAGTGCAACCCTGTTATGACCTATCACTCAAGAAGAAGTGGATCAAGCAGTAAAAGCTATGCCCTTAAGGAAGGCCCCAGGTCTGGACAGATTTACCACTGACTTCTTCCATCATTGTTGGGACCTAATTAGGGAAGAAGTTTGGGAGGTAGTAGAGGAATCACGTACCTCAGGCCAAGTCCTCCCTGCCCTCAATGCTACCTTTCTCACCCTAATTTTGAAAGAGGAGTGGGTCACAAATCCAAAATAGTTCAGACCTATCGCTCTCTGCAATGTCATTTACAAAATCATAACAAAGGTGGTTGCGAACCGCCTCAAGCCAATTCTGCCCTTTGTCATATCCAAGGAACAAGTAGGGTACGTAGAAGGTAGACAAATTATGGACAATATCATTTTGGCTCATGAGGTCATCCACTCTCTCAAGTCGAAAAAAACTCTAGGTATGCTAATCAAACTTGATCTTTCAAAAGATTTTGATAGAGTCAGTTGGCAATACCTTTGAGCCATTTTAGATTCATTCGGATTTGATCAACAATGGGTAAATTGGATCTTAAACCTTACCTCCTCAGCCTTCTTCTCCATCCTAGTCAATGGGGTCCCTTCTTGACCATTCTCACTGTCTAGAAGTATCAGACAAGGTGACCCCCTATCGCCTTTTTTGTTTGTGCTCCTGGCGGAAGGACTAGGCCACTATATCAAGTCAGCGGTCCTAGAAGGATCTCTCAAAGGCTTACCTCTGCACAATATCCAACCGGCACCCTAGTCAATTTTTTGATGACACCCTACTCATGAAATCCCCAATCGTAAGAGAGGCAAACAAGCTTAACTCCATCCTCTCTGATTTCACAGAGGCGTCAGGCATGACTCTCAACCTAGACAAATCCAAACTTTACTTCTTCAACACTCCGGCAGCTGTCCAAATTCATATCTCCAGACTCCTAGGAATACCCAAGAGCTCCCTTCTATCCAACTGCTTAGGCATTCCTCTAATGTGTGCAGTGGCCAGATCCATTTCTTGGGACAACCTTCTTCTTTCCATCTCCAATAGGCTGAGAAACTGGCCCGTCAGACCCCTCAACATCGCAGCCAGGCTGGTCCTGCTCAAGTCTATCCTACAAACCTTGCCCACCTACCTTTTCATAGTCCTTGCGGCCCCCAAGCAGGTCATCAAAGCAATAAGGAACCTCCAGTGAAATTTCCTCTGGCACAGACACCAACCAAATAAGAAGTGGGCGCTAGTAGGATGGGACAATATCTACACACCAAAAAGTATGGGAGGGCTAGGACTCCGAGATCCAGGGAAACTTAACCAAGTAATGGGAGCCAAAATGTGGTGAAGATAGTTAAAAATGCCAACAACTTTATGGACACCAATATGGAAGCAGAAGTACGCTCCTCTCACATAAGAAAACCAGCTCATCAGACACAATGTCCAAATACAGGGATCTAATATCTAGAACACAACATGGCAAAACAGAGACTTGGTGCAAAATCATGCCTTCTAGGAGGTCCGAAAAGGAGAAAACGCTGTGTTTTGGCAGGACTCGTGACAACAACTCAAACCTCTAAGTGACCTGGAAGAGATACACCCCCTCAAATAGGCTCTAAACCAGGACACACTTCTAAGGGTGAAAGATCTTTGGAAACCCATGGACTAGAGACTGCAATCACGTCATTGGAAAACCTCTAATCAGGAATTAGGGGTCCCAGAGGATTTAAACCTGCAAGCCTGGCAACACTATGCAAGTCACCGAAAAATCCCCAATCGAGAAGGTCTGGATATTCTCTGATGGGGACAATCCACTACTGGCAACTTCTAAGTCAAAGAAGCCTACTACCTACAAGGCAACTACCAGAATCAAGATAGGGAGAACATATGGAACAAAGTTTGGAACCCTATACTTTGGCCCAAGGTGTCCACCTTCCTCTGGCTTATTGCACACAACATAGTCCTAACCTGAGACAACCTCAGGAGAAGAGGCTTCATTGGACCCTTAATTTGCATCTTATGCCACCAACAAGAGGAAACCAAGGAACATTTATTCAATAGATGTTCCTTTAGTCAGTGGATTTGGGACCAAGGAGCTCAAATAATGCGTCGATCCAATCAAAACAGGAGCAACATCAATGATACACTTGAAAATTGGGACTCGATCACCTACAACAATCCTCTGCTGGAATACATTTGGCAACTCCTCCTAGGATTCATTCTCTGGAAAATCTGGAAAGAACGAAACAAAAGAATCTTTCACTCCAAAGCCTCCACACCGGGCTTAACTTGGAAAAAAATTGTCACACTGGTCAAGGAAACAATCAGAAGCAAACCCTGGAAACTAGAGGACTTAATTGCAACCCGAAGGAGCAATCCATACTCCACAACTAGTAGCCTAACCTGACCAATCAATTGATGATAAAGGCACCTAAATATCAACATAGCACCCCAACCATCTGGACCCCTCCTCCAACAGATTTCATAAAGATCAACTCCGATGGGGCATCCAAAGAGAACCCGGGACCAACGGGATATGGATCCACACCCAGAAACTCCAATGGAGAGATCCTTTATCTGGTAGTAGGTTACTTGGGGGAAACCACAAACAATGTAGCAGAGCTAATGAGCCTCTTGCAAGGTCTCCAAGCAACAATCGATAGACATCGTCACAAGCTCATTCTGGAGGGGGACTCACAAATTGTCATCCAACTAATCACCAAGATCTTCCATGGGGAAAAACAACTAAAAATCTCACCCAGCTAGCAACTCTCAGGGCTGCTAGAGGAATTCAAAAGCCTCCTTAGAACTAACCTCAACATCATACCCTCTCATGTGAAAAGAGACGCAAACAGGGTAGTAGACTGTTTGGAAAATGAAAGGGTAGCAAAAGAGACAGAGCACATATACTAGGAAGCACACATCTCTGGAAGCTCAGACATCTCAGATCGGTGTCATGCTTTGGCCAACAGGGATCTCCAACCCTTGGATGGGGTGCCACGTCGAGAAGGGAGGACACGTGGGAACGAGCTGGGTAGAGCCATAATTAATGGCCATTGGCTCCCATCTCCTCACCATTAATATGGGAATGAGCTCGAGCAACCTACACCAGCGGACGAAGCCTCTCACATGAGTGAAGAGGACGACAAATCAACATACTAAGAACATAGCCTTAATGGCCAAGGCTGTCACGGTCACCTTCATCCTTATCAGTTTCACTGAGGGATATGAGATGCATCTGAAAATTGAAAGGCCGAAGGCTGAACCTTCAGAGCGTTGGAGCAGGGACACTCATCCAGTCGACATTTCGATTATAGATCTACTTCTCCACATGCCGAGAGCAAGGGGACAACCTCGTAGAGGTGTGGCGTGGTATGCATCTGACTCCCAAAGGAAGCAGCAGAAGAAGTTCAAAAAAGTGTTGGCTCTGGCATGCACTCGAAGAACCATGAAGCTTGGGAGAACCAGAACGCCTCCCATGGCGCATGTGGAGGAGATTGTTCCAGACAAACCCATCCAGGTTCCTCCAGAACATCTCCTCTTCGCTGTCCTGGATAATTGGGATGTCCACACCTATTTCGTGAATGATGCCAAGCCTCAGGCTCCAGGAATGACACACAAGCACAAGAAAGATGACCCAACAGGGGTATACACAATCTTCTATGTTGAGGACGAATTACCGAGCAACACCGACGAAGAGGCATATTCAACAAGCGACGAACTTCTAGAGGAAGCGACATAGCAGGACAGGCTGCAAGGATAGCAAGGCAGTAGCGCAAATGAAGACAAGGAGAAGATTGATGCACAAGATCCAATTCCCCTCTCCTCCCCTCAGGGAGAAAGGCAGGACCAACCTCCACTCCTCCACCCAAAGCACCTGAAACTGATTTTTGAAATGTGCAGCATGGTGGAAGACCAAATCCACAGGGCCATCTGAATCAGTCAACGCCTTGACATGATGTATGCAACTTACTCCATCACATCTCCAAGCCGACAATGCCCTACATGCGCTCAGGCCTACGCGATTCCAGTTGGACCGGGCAAGAATGACAAAGATGACGACAACACCGGGTAAAAATCTTTGTGAATAATCATAGTTAGAAATTCTCTTTTGTTTCAAATCAGAGCTTTAGCTCAGATAGACTATAGTTATGTTGCCAATAGTAAATTAGGGAACATACTTAAATTAATGGAGACCATGTGTCCTGGTTTCCTTCAGGCAGGGTGGATGGCAGCCTGGTTATTTTTGTTTAAAAACAAGTGGCATGGAACGACCAACTGTCTTGGTTTCCTTTTTAGGCAGGACAGCTGGCACTGTAAACAACTTTGTAAACCTACAACTTCAATATAACATGATCCTCCTTTTTACTTAAAAAAAAAAAAAACCTGTATAAAAGTATCTAGAATGATAAGAATTCTTCATTTACTATTCGTGGATGATGTCCTAATTATGACAAATGCTACTTTACAAGAATGGAAAGAAATTGACAAAATTTTGAAGTTATTCTGTAAAGCATCTGGATTATTGGTAAATCAATAAAAAACTACTGTACCTTTTGAAGGCCTTTCCGATGCTGAACTTGCACCATTCAAGACACTTCTTCCATATACCTTTATCGACCTCTCTATTGGTTTCAAATATTTGGGTTTCAAATATATTGGATACTTTCTAAAGACAGGGGCTCATAAGGCAGATGACTGGAATTGCTTAGTGACCAAATTGGCAAAGAAGATCGGATTGTGGTGTAACATGTGGCTTTCTTTGGGTGGTAGATACATTTTAGTAAAACCAGTGTTGGAGGGTCAGCTTGTATATTGGATGTCCAGGGAAACCCTCCCTCGCTCTGTTATGACCACTCCATTTTCCTCTGGAGTGGTCATAAAGATTCACAGCAGTATCACCTCTGTAGGTGGGACAATCTTTCCAGACCAAAGAAAAATGGTGGTTGGGGGTTCCGAAACCTTGTTCTTTTTAATACGACCTTGGCAGTAAATACTCTTTGGCGTGTATTGACGTAGGAAAAAATATGACATAAGGTATTATTGGATAAATATTTTCCAAACTCAACTGTTATCAATTGGTCCAGGCTGGCTTCCCACAAGCAGTTTTCTGCGTCCAGGATTTGGACTAGTCTTACTCGATTAGTTCATGTAATCACTCATTGGCTAAGTTGGCATCCAAGTTCAGGACATCTCATATCTATTGGAAGAGATCGGATCTTAGGTATGGGTGACAAATCCCTTCTCCCAGATGTGATTATAACACACTTGAGACAAAAAATGATCACTATTTTGTCCAAACAACTGTCTCCCAGGATCCTGTTACTTTATCTGAGATTTGGTTAAGCAATGAGGAGTTGGGTTTATCCAGAATTTTAGCTTTCAATTGGGACATATATTGTAGAGTGCTTATAGGCGCTGGTGTATCGCTCCATGATTCAAATGATACATTGTTATGGACCCGAGGTGATTCGTCAGGGATCATTTCAGTTAAAAATATATATTCTTCTCTTATATCTACACATGATTACCCGATCTGGCGTGGATGGAAGGTAAGTTTATGGAAATGGGATCTCCAACTAAATATAAAATTATGCATATGGATGGCAGCGAAAAACAAGATTCTGTCCTAGGACGTCTTTAAAAAAAAGGTTGGGAGGGACCTGGTTTTTGCTATCTTTGCAAACAAAGTTCTGAAGATATTAACCATATTTTCATCCATTGCACTTTCAGCAGACAATTTGGTCCATAGTTACACCTTTTTCTACAGATTAAAAAAACTTGGGAAGGATCTACACTTAATGAATGTTTTGCTTCTTGGACAAAGGACAAGTCCGTTTCTAAAACTCTGGATGCTCTTACCTATTGGTTCATATGGATTGAGAGAAACAAAGTAATATTTGATGAGAAATCTCTTTTTGTATGGGCAGTGGTATATAAGACACTTGGATCACTCAATAGGATACCCCAATCACAAAAATCTATGTCCATAAGATCTTGTCCGATCACACAGAAAGATGGTTTTACTATTGGTTGTTTTGATGGGGCGTTTATATCAGGTGGCATGATATGTGGAGCTGGTGATGTCATCAAATTTCCATATTTGACTATATATAGATGGTATATCAACTGTGGGGAAGGAACTAACACAAAAGCATAGCTTATGGGAGTATGGGATACTCTTACTCTTGCCAATCTTTGGACTATCAAAAATTTACAAATTCCGGGGGACTCAAAGGTAGTTATTGATTGGCTAAATCATAAAGATAAATTACAGGCTATTGATATTGAAGGATGGAAGCACATAACAATGGAATTGACCACTTTATTTCAAGGAATTTGCTTTCATCATATATTCAGGGAATTCAATAAGGAGGCAGATCAATTATCAAAACAAGCTCTCTTGGAATCGAAAGGTAGATTAACATATTTCAAATGGGAAAGAGGGGTTACAGGTCCTCATACTCATATAAATCTTTTTTGATTCCTCCTTTTGTTTGAATTTGTTCAAGATACCATCATGTTGGTATTTGGATAAAAAAGTTTGTATTGTATTTTGAGGAGATGAACTACTTATATATGCTAGCTTTATAAACTTTTCCCATTGGGTTTTGTAAGGACCTTTTTGAAAAGTCATATGTGATAGAATAGTGCCTAGCTGGATCTGAGGTGATCAATTTTGGTCAAGGTTCTTTGAAAATGTAAAAAAAATTATACACTAATATAATTTTGAACAAATTTTATATTGAAAAAAAGTGACAACACTCATCCATATGCATACTCATGTTGAGCCATAGTTAACTTTGTTCATATATGTATAGAATTGTATGGTCATTTAAAATTAGATAAAATATATGAGAAATTTCATATAATGTTCGCTACTAGTTTTAAGTTTATAAGTAAATGTTTGATTTATTTTAAATATGTATAATTTAACTTTATAATATTGATAAAGTGTATTTTTAAATGTGATTTATATTTTTATTGATAAAGAGAAATATAAATATTTACACTTTAATTTTATTTATTTTTACTATTTTCAAAGGAAATATCTATATTATAGAAATAATCTCAACAAGTGTAAATGTTAGATGGATTAAGTATATATATATATATATATATATATATATAAAGAGAGATATCTATATTATAGAAATAATCTCAACAAGTATAAATGTTAGATGGAGTAGGTTTAGTAAGGGGGACTTTAAAGAAGGCAGGAAAAGAGGGAGTAAAATATAAAATATCGTAAATGATATATTTTTTTAAACTTTGTATAAGTGAATGAAAAAATGGGATAGGGACAACAAAAAATAATAAGACAAAAAATTTAGAGTAAATAATTTAAAAAAAAGGTAAATTTGTTAATTCAACCATAATGCAAAATAAAAGTGTATTAAAACAATTATTATTTATAAAAATAATCGATCTAAATATAACAAAAACATACCAAAATATTATATCTATTAGATGTTTAAATTATATGTCTTTTATCACTCATTTAGATTTTTAAACTTTTGATTTGAAAGATGGGAGAAACTATTTTTCACTTCTTCATCTCACTTATATATGAAATGTGATAAATGAAATAAATGAAATTATTTATTGTGTTGAGGGGTGTTTTGTATAGCCTAGTGTGAAAGAGATGAGTAATTTCTTCATTGTTTAATATGGAGTTAACATGTGAAATTTTAATAAAATTATAAATGCTAAGTAAATAAAAATGTACAATGTCCACGTTAATTTAAAGTTAAACACATACACACACATATTAATAAGGAAACTATGAAATGTTTTTTTTCGAAGAAAAAAACGTAAATTTTATTTCATCCACCGGAGAAAAGAAATTTACATTTTGCATATACATGTTTCTATGTATTTGATCGCCAATATCAAAGTCCTTTAAAAAAGGGCACCAAATCCTATAAAAAAAAAAGTCTCCCTTTGATCCTGAGGGGTAAGTAGGGCTATTGGAGGTGACCAACTTACATAACAAAAATGTCCATATGATAGCCTGCCCTCTTCTTAAGGGGAAAAAACAACAACATAGTTATACAAAAATATAATCTAGTAAGGGGATTATCCTTGAGCTGACGAAGATCCATAGAACCAAGATGCACCGAAGGAAAAAGAAAATTGAAAAAAACGCAACTAGATCCGAGGGGTGGGCCTCGAGCCTGCTGCAAACGAAATCAAAACAACATGTTCCATCGACCCATTCTGATACTCTATACATTCCCATTGCCCCATAGCAATCTGCAAGCCTTACTTAGAGAGGGCATCTGCCTCCTTGTTTCTTTCCTTGTAGACATGCAGAATGGAATAGTTGTCAAAAGCTATAAGAATTCTAAATATTTCATCAAGTAGAGGGGCAAAAAGAATGTTATGGCATCACTAGGATTTCTGGATCCAACTGATAACTAACAAAGAGTCTCCAAAAATATATAGAGAGCATATATTTTTATCCACCGCAAGGGGCAGAGGGAGTTTGAGTGCCAATAGTATTGCTCAGTTGTTTGTACCTGGCCCAAGACCCATAGAGATTTTAAAATAGTGATTATGTGCAAGATGGAGTACTGCTCATCCTCCACAACTTTCTCCATTATTCTGAGAGGCCCCAACAAAATAAGCCCAAGGTTGACTTTGGTCAATATATTCTTCAAGAATTTTCCTAGGTCTTCTCTCCTCTTTCTCTTGAGGGAAATGTGTCAGAATGTTGATCCCTCGATATACTACAAATTTAGGAAGGGACAATTTCTCTTTGAAAATCGCCGCATTTTTGGCAAGCCAAATTTCCCATAATAGAATCAAAGGCATTGCTTTTATACTTTTAAGAGAGGGGATCAACAACCAAGATTTCCAAGCTTCCTCAATCGAGTCTCCTTCCCATCGTAAATCAAGCTCTAAGATTTTGGAGCACTCCTTCCAACAATGGAGAGAAAAAGTGTAGTTTATGAAGAGATGATTAATAGACTCTTCGTCATTTTTATAGAGAGCGCACCAACCTGGTCCTTCAACCTTATGTTTTTTCATTCTATCCCAAGTGGGCACCCTATTCTTGATTAAAAACCACACGATTTTTTTTTTTCCTTTAGGGGGAATTTAACCTTCCAAATCCCTTTCCATCACCAGGAAGGTTCTTGTTGTTGGAACTCGATGATAAGGTGTGAATATCCCATATTAGGAGAATAATCCCCAAAGGGTGACAACTGCCAAACCAGTTCATCCTCTAAATCTGAGATTCATATGTGTGAAGGAAATTATGAAATGTGAATACATATTGCTATACGATTTACTATTTGTGGAATATTATAAGCATTGACAAGTATGGAGTTAAAAATATAATTTTTTTTTTTTTTTTCTTTTTTGTTTTGTTTTTGTTTCTATCTTCTACCTATAACATTATCACTATTTTTATCTTAAGTGTAAGCATATAGTTCATCTATCTGTGTTTGTGCATGTTCTTGTGTGTGGAAACAATTTAAAATTTCTCATAACATTGATCCCCAAACTAAAATCATCCTCATCACTCTTCATAATCACACACCCATTGATTAACTTTGTAATACTTGAGAATGAGACATCACAGAGCACTTAAAGAAGAAGAGGCCAAGTGAAGAAACATATCAAGATTGTATGTCATGGTTACAACCAAAAATAGTTGCAAACACAATAATATCTTCATTATTGAGATCCTCATTGGATTTATTCACTTGAACAAGCACCACCAAAGTGCATGTGCCACGTTACTTCTTTGGCTCCAAAGAGGGTAAAATAGAATCATCATCTTCTTCCAAAAATATAGAACATACACCTAGGTCTTCCTCAATGTAATTTACATGAGGTTGTGGAAGACTCTCAATATATGGAGAGATTCATCCTTCCATGTGAACAATGATGTTCTTTCTATTTTTAGGGAGGGACATGTGTTATCCATCTAAAGAAATGTACCCGCCAATTAATTCCTGCTAGTCTCTTCCTAAAATGATAGAATAATTACTGATTGGCATATCTATGACTTGAATATTGCAGGTGGTTCTAATATCTAGATGAGCACATAAGCCTAATGTTACATCTTTGATTTCTCCAATTGTAACCTGTTGCTGACTATTATAAGACAATATTCTCTTTGAATTTTCGTTGGTACATGAAATACCCAATTCTTCCATGATAATTTTTGACATAACATTGGGACATGACCTGCCATCAATTAAGCAATAGTGGGAAATTTATCCATTATTTTTACCGATAGATAGAAGGGAGGATTTTTTACATAGCACCTAGGGTTATATACAACTACTTTATTTATATACAATTCTTCTTCATTTGACTCTTTAGATAAACTAGCTATGGTGGAAGTTTTACCTTCCATGAATTCTTTCAGATGCCTTTGTTGCTCTAGGACCATAACCATATCTAGTAAAGATGCATCTGCTTTAATTGTAGCTAGTTGTTTGAGAATGTTGTATTTAGAAGAAGAATGAGAAGAGGTAGAAACCTCTTGAATTTGAGTACCCTTAGTAACCTAAGGTTTTGTTTGTTGAGAGGATGAACTTGGGGAAAAAGTAGTCCTATGAGGACCACCCTTCCCTTTGTTTGCATATGATTTATTTATTGTATCTACCATCATAATATCATCCTCTAGAGCCCAATATAAGGAAACAATAATTGTATTAGCGTTTTTTTGAAAGATTCGCTCTTGTGATCTCTTTTTGACCTTATAGGTACTCTCATCATGGTTATCATCACAAAAATTGTACCAGAGTCTTGAAAGAATAGCCTTTGGTTGAATATTAGTTTGAAAATTAGTTGGATGATTCCTAAAAGTAGCATGTGAAAAAGTTTCATCTGGGTTTGATGTACAAGTCACCCCTTTTCTTTCAAAAGCAATCATCTAATTGCTCATATCCTATACCAATTGTAAAACAATTGACATGTCATTTTGTTTAACATTCACTTGGAATACTTGTCCTAGCCAAATGTTCCTCAAATTCCAAGCATATTTGTAAATCAAATCCTACATTATCAACATTATTTTCTTCGAGCCTACGTCTATAAGATGTAGGTAAGGTATTATAGTAATGCATTAAAGCGCGCTGATTATGAGGTCTGATTATATTTGGGATTTGATTGTACAATTTAGGAAATGTAGATTGAAAGATTTGATGGTTTCTCCCTTGTTGTAAATAATGTTCTTGTATTCCTTAAGCTTATCTACTGGACTTTGGGGTTTTCCATATGTAGACTTAAACCAATAAGACAATTCATCCAAAGTAGAGAAAATTTTAGGTGGTAATTAAAAAAATTAGCTGCAACTTTTCCCTCTAATGAATTGACAAAAAAGTGCATACAAACATTCTCATCATTTGCCCCAATATTAGGACAAGCATTAGAAAAGACAATGAGATGCTCATTGACCGATATAGTGCCATTCCATAAAACTTGGGCAAATGGTCTTTGAATTTTTGCAAGGGAGTTGTAGCTGGAGCTAAATTAAGGGGACAAGACATATTCTAGGGAGTAACATCTAAATCTTCTTCAAATTTTAACAAACCAAATTGTTTAATTACCTTAGTTGGATTTGTAATTGACACAACAAGATTATAATGGCTATACATAATTCATATTAAGGAAGATGTTGAATCTTGTGATGATGTAGAACCACTAGAATTATCAGAACCACCACTAGATGAATTTGTTGTGGGATGCCAAGGAGGAAAGGAGACATAAATACCTGTTATTTTTTAAGAAGAATCATAAAATGATCTTCTAAGTTTAGACTGAATATTCTCAACAATTTATTTCTTTCTTCCTATTCCTAGGAGAGGATCAAATTCAGGTGATTGACCTCTTAAATGTCTACAAAGATGAGTATTAGTGGAAATAAGACAATAAGTCACTAAGGAGGCTTGTTTTCAGCTTGCCTCTGAAGGGATTCTCTTTGATCTTGAATTCCAATGTCTCTAGCTATGGCTTCCCAAGTACACTCAAGTTCTTCGTGGGTATAGGTAGTTTCAATAATTAAGTAAAAAATACAAGAAGCAATGTTTCTTTGATCAAGAAATATTAAAGCAGGTCGTTGTCAGGTAGGCAAAGTCATTTAAAATAAAACAAATCAGAATATACAAAGAACATAACTAGAGAGTAAAAAGATTACTACCTAGTATGGTTGCCAAATAAATGTTGAGGTGAGGAATTTAAAGTCCTCACTCATAATTTTTTGAATCTTATTAAGATAAGGTAAGATAGGCGAGAATGTTACCCTTGGTTTATAGCCTATGCAAAAATATCAACCAGCACTCAAGAAATGTGTTCTTGGAGTTGATGTTATTATCAAGTTGTATGTTATTGTTTTTAAAACAAAATAAAATAAAATGTTTATATAATGATTGTTGAATAAAAATGAATGAAATAAAGAAATAAAGACAATCTGAAAATACAAAATACACAAGTCTAAATTGAGAAAAACCAGACTTTTACTAAAAATAGTTTTTTTGAGATACAGTCGGAATGCTTCTTTTCAAACCCCTGCGAGGGTGAGGACCAAGATTAGACTTATAATTCTAAGATGGAATTTAACATCATACAAAGACAACTGGTTTCTGAAAGAAAAAAACCAAGACTGAATTCACTGGATCAACCAAGTCACAAGCCCACCAAGTCTTGATTCTACAAAATAATCTTGCTCAAAACTGAAAACTAATTCAGATATTCTAATAAAACTACACATACTACCAAGAGAAATGAATGACCTACTGAAGCATGTCAAATATCAATGCTTCCTAGTCCTTTATTCTTTTTCACCTTTAGAAAGATTTTGCTGTCAACAAGAGGATTTATCCCTTTTAAGGAACTCAGAAAATGAAAAGATGAAATTCAGAAATCTCAATATGAAACAGGAAGAAACCTTATCAAAGGTGTTTCTCTATTTCTCCTCATGTCCTCTATGTCCTTCCATCCTTCCTTTTATTCTCTAAAAGGTAGTTCCTCAAGTAGTTGAACTACTTTTAGTCAATAACGTTAAATAACTTTAGTTAATAACTAGGACAAATTACTTCCGAGATAAGGATAATTAATAAATATAATAGTAACTAAATAGGCGGGGTCCCCCTCTATAATGCATCTCTTTGTTTCAAAAATCAATAATAGCTTTTCCTTGTAGCTCCATAATACAACCATCAAATATAAAAATCAACATCATAATTCTATCATAAGCATGCAAAAAAAACACCATAGCATCATTCTCCTTGTATCTCCCGTAAAAATAACATGATATTTAAAAGTTTCAAAATAAAATATCACGGTTCTGCCATCTATCCTCAAACAGTGTCATAGTCAAAATCAGTCCAAACATAATTAAAATAATTCAGGAAACTTTTTCCTAAAAAACTCATCTCTTTCCTTGATAAAGTCCTCATATTGGGACTTCTTTTTGTTGGCATGTTTTTAGACAGAGGCATAGTATGCATGTTTGTCATTGATGGCAAAGATCATGACCAACAACACAGGGATAATGGCATGGAAATGACAAGTTCAACAGTGAAGAGCAACAATGATCATTGGATCCCATTCAGATTTCCCAACGACCGTCAGATCTGAATTCAGATAGGAGGAGCACGCAGTAGAAGAGAAAAGATCTCATGCGTCAGATGTGAGCCTGAGGTCCGACTGGCATTGGATCCAGGAGAATCTGCACGTTCTTTAAAGTGCAAGGTGAAGTAGGCTTACAAAATCTTGAAAGCAGGAGGACCATCCATATTCGGAAAGGACACATGTTGAAATCGCGATAATATCTGGACCGTTGGTTCCATAGGACACATGGCGAAAGATCATTGTTTCGCTGACTGGAAAGTCAAAGGAGCGAAGTGCTCGTTTGATTGGTGAGTGGTCATATCGTATGGTCACATTGTTGAGAGATAGAGAGAAAATCTAGATAAGCCAAGCTCTATTTCGGAGTGCGTGACATGGAGAGTCGAGAGGACACATCACAGAATACCCGAGACATGAAAGTGCGAAATGCATTTTCAAATAAGGCTATGTTCACAGCTAGTGGTTACATTTGTGGAAGATGGAGGAAGAAGCTAGTAGTGTTAAGCTCCATCTCAGAGTCTCGACAATCGTGACTTGGAGTATCGAGACCCTTCATCACAGGAATTTCGATATACGAGATCACGATGAGATCTGGACCATTGGATCATTGGAGATCTCGACTGTTGATCAGGCTCGATAAAGTTCATAAGTTCATGAAATACGAAGTGCCTTTTGGCATAGCCTGTCGTCACCGCCGGTGGTCATGTGAGGGGAAGAAGCTAGCGGTGCTAAGCTCCATCTCAGAGTTTCAACGATCGCGACTGGGAGTGTTGAGACCCTTCATCACAGGAATGTCGAGATGCGAAATCACGAAATTAAAATTCTATTTAGCGCTCAGTCACAGCTAGTGGGCATATGAGATAAACGCAAAATCTTGCAGATTTAATCCAACGGTATAGGTTAATTGGAAACTTGATCGAAGGGTTACTGTTTCACCTCACAGGTAATCGACCAGTTACAATTCAGTTAGCAGAACTGAATCATGATTCTTGGACAGTTGGAGATTCAGTTGCTGATGCGTTTTCTTGGAGATTCAAGGTGTAATTGAATAGGTGGAATAGGATAAAATGGAGACGCAATGATTGTGGAAGGTTGGTCGTTTTGAATGAAAAATGAGTTGAACTGTAAGAAAGAGAAAATTACAGTATGCACAGGGTGAGACCAACAGTATGTGCAGTGTGAGATAAAACTCAAAGATGAGTAACAGACGAGGAATAGACATAAGCAAGAGCAGAATTGTAGAACAACTTGAAGCAGTGCAGAATTGTAGAACAGACAAAGGAAGAGAAGAATTGCAGAATAGTTAGAAGCAGACCAGATTTATAGAGCAGAGAAGAAGTGGTAAGAATCGATTTATCTGTGTTGTTGGTTATTCAATCATTTATTCATAATCAGGGTGGTCAAGAGGTGCTAGGGAGGACTATTGTCCTCAGAGGTTCAAGTGGGTGCTTGAACACAAGGAGTTGTAGCTTCCATCTGGTTGCAGCCAGAGAAACCAAGGTGGCAGGGTGGTGCAAGGGAGAACATTGGTTCTCTATTATACAGGTTGGTGCATGTGTAACTGGAAGTTGGTGCTTCCATCTAGTTGGTGCTGGAACACTCAGGGAGTCGGTGCTTCCTTCTAGTGGGTGCTAGAGAAACCAAAGAGTTGGTGCTCTCAAACAAGTTCGAGATTGTAAAACAGAGGTAGTATCCTCACATTGAGTTGGTGCTCAATTATAGATGATGTACAAAACTTAAAAGACTGCCTATCATTTCGAAGAAGAAGAGGTTTTCTCCCTTTATGGGTTTCCTCGTGAAAATCTGTCTCTGTGTATATCTTATGTGTGACTGATGCTAATTATTTATGTTGTCCATATGTTGTATAATATTGATGATCACTTGAAGAAATATTAAGAATGT